>JASDQU010948793.1:74355-101303 GCA_032191745.1 Picea mariana
CAATTACCTCATGGAGCAAGAGCCTTCTTTGATGCAAGCCCAAGCCGGTAGTGATGGAGGCTGGTACTGCTGGCAGGAAAAATCTAGCTGAGAAGAAGAAGATGGGTCCTCCAGGACCATGCTCAGGTCGCTCCTGCTCTCGGTACTCCATGTCTAGGACCATGTGGGCCTCGAGACATGATCTCCTAGTTATCCCTAGATATCGGGGATAACAGGTATCATATGTAGTTGGATTCAGTTATTGCTTGAGGACAAGCAATATTCCAACAGAGAGAACTGTAATGTCCCCATTTTGGGACATTATAACTTTACAGAGTGTTATGCCTACCGAAGTAGCCAGATAGGGGTGACAGAGAGTTTGGGAGATATTGAGGGGTTTTATTGGGCCCGACTTGCATCGTTCATCATCAGGATCCATTCCGCACAACTTGGCTTTTGTTCCGTTGCATTCCGACGATTTCTGTAATTTTGAGTTATTATGGGTCATATCTTAATTAAATTCACTAAGGTCATAATGGGCATATTACTTGGAGAAACCTCTTAGTGTAATAGCTCATCGGAATCGCGAAGAAGAGCACTACAGGATAAGATGATGAGAAGTGACTTTCAGTGGCCAGAGAAGCCATAAGGATGGATAAATCACTTTTTAGAGTTAAAATGGTTAATTAATTAATTAATTAAGTGATTTAATCAAGGAATAATAAAATAAAGTAAAAGGCAGTTGGAGGGAAAAGGCCAACAACGAATTAGGGTTTCGGGAAACTATAAAGGAAAGGTAAAGGACCTAATTCCTCATTATGCTATGTTATGATTTGATGTTGAGATATTTGTAGAGGAGGAGGAAATCGACCCCCTTGTTGTTTTGTGGATTTCTGGAGGAAACCACCACCCTTGATTGGTTTCGATGTTGAGAGACACACCCTAGCCTATCAGAGATACCATCCAGGTATTTCACCGTGCATTACAGTGTCTAGTTCAGTGATTGTGCAACTGATCCAGTGACGGCGCAAGTAATTGAGAGAGGGTTTGTACGGCCGCTTGAGACAGTTTCAGATCTGGCTGATTCCTTCCGACCCATTAGAGAGTTATCCAGGGTGCACCTTTTGAGCCACCTATCATCAATTTTTGACGATGGAATCTTTCGAAAAGCAAAAAACAATCATTTAGGGAACAACTCTCGAGGAAGCACATTTGGGGTTCCAGGGGACATTCTAGGGCATATATGAGGAATCCCTTTCGACCCATTATAGAGGAGACCAGGACTATCGTTTTGAGCTATACATCATCAGATTCCGTTGGTGGAATCTCTAGGGCGCACTCATTGAGCCCAGGAGGTGCGCAAACCCCCAGGGGGTGACATCCAGAGCTTCAAAGGTCGGATCTTCAATCTGACAGTCATAAGGATTAGCCTAGAGGCCAGGGCGCATCTTTTGAGACAGTTTCCAGCTCATTTCGACGGGTATCGCCATTAGGGCGAGTTTTTTGGATTCTACAACAGTTACTGCGAGCTACCACATTGCTTTTTGCCGATATATTTGTGCATGCGCAGACCAACACCTGTTCTTCTGGTCACAGGTATTTCTTATCTATTGTTTTGTATTCCAGTGACTATCCATGAGATCTAACTGACGATTATCATATCTGCTTCCAGTCTTTATTGTATTTCCTGCTTTTTCCATCATTATATATAGATATAAGTGAGTTGTGTTGTCCTTATTTTGCATGCATTGTTTTATACTGCTAAACACATAATAAACTGGAACACACAAGCAAAAACAACCGAGCATCTTCACACAGTTACTCAAACGCAATCAGAAACCCCTAGAGTATCAGATTCAGTAGCCAAACCATAGTTCAGTAGTAGATATCCAGATCACCTGGATCAAGGATATTATACAGTTCCAACAAACTAATCTTAAGGAAACCTGGGTGTAATCTGATTGCTATTTGTTTTGGCCTACAAGACTCAAAGTTGAGTCTTCACCCCTATCTGTCCATATTGGCCTTGTTGCATAGTTCCCTGCTAATGAATTTGCTGTCACTTCTTGGCTACCGCCTTGCTGCCCTGTTTTAGAATGAGGACCGAAAAAGGAAATCACAGCTTTGCCTTTGAACAACCATGCCCTTTTTCCCTCATCCCTTGTTGTCCTAACCTTTGACATCTCTTCCCTTCTTTCCTCTTGTTGTCTAATAGTTAAATCTTTGTCTAGAAAAAAGCGAGAGCCCCTCGGGAGTTGCTTCTTGCCTAGGAGAACTTGCTTGTCACGTATGCTTGACATGATGACTTTTATGGGCCTATCTCTCTCGTCACTGGGTTTACCCACCCTCCATGCTTGGCAAATTCGACCTTGCCAAAGAAACTTGTCCTTCAAAAATTCACTTGCAAGATTGAGAGTACATTCCTTTTTTCCATACTCTCTCATGCCTTTGATAATTATGTTTGCTTCTCTTACTTGTCTTTCTTTGATTTCTCTATCTTGCATGTTGTCCCCCTGCCTATTTGTTTCTTTTTCCATACTAGCAGAATTACTAAGAATTTGTGTCCAAGTTTTGGAATGTTTTGTAAGATCTCTTTTCTCTTCATCCCTTGCTTTCATTCCCTGGGTGTCTGCTTGTTCAATTGTTTTCCCTTCAACTTTGGATGTTTTAGAGTTCATCTCCTCTCTAATTTCCATCGCAGAATCTTCCCTGATTTGCCCAACCTCTTTCAAGCCTTGCCATTCAGCCTTTGCTTCCAGAAGGGCTTCTTGCAACAATGTCACTTGACCTTTTAACACTTTATTGTTTTCTGCTAAGCCCCGATTTTCTACTGTCAATAGCTGGATTTTAAGGTCTCTCTCATGCTCTTTGACTTCCAAAACCTCCAATCTCCTCTTGGCATTTAGTAACTCTTGCACATACAAGTCAGGTGACCAGGTGAGAGGTTGTGTACACAGCTCAGCATAAAGAATGGCACGTGACACGATGATGAATTAATTCTAGACCCCAACATTCATTAACTCGTGGTTAAATGTGCTCTACACGAAGTTCTTAGCTCTTTTGTGCTCTACACGTAGTTCTTTGCTTCAAAGCATAATGTGGTCAGCTGAAATTTGGCGGCTCATTGTGATGGTAGTGGCTTGGATTGGCGTGATGGAATATTTGGATCGGTGGTTAGGGACCTGTTATCCTTCATGTCGATCTCTTTTATTAAGTGCGTCCCTTTTCAAATGATGATATAATAATATACTTTAATAAAAAGTGATGGCGGCTCTATAGGATCCCTTGTATAACACATACTTCATTAAAGTATGCTTCAAACAAAAGGGGGCAGCCACTTTATAAAGCTTAGGTACATTATGATAAAATAGGTGTCCCTTTTATTAAAAATATTTCCACTTTATTTTAATATATAGGATCCCTTGTATAACACATACTTCATTAAAGTATGCTTCAAACAAAAGGGGCAGCCACTTTATAAAGCTTAGGTACATTATGATAAAATAGGTGTCCCTTTTATTAAAAATATTTCCACTTTATTTTAATCTCAAGGTGCGCTCCAAATGCGTATACCCATCCTTTTTAAACTTTTTTTTTTCACCATGTAAAAAGAAGTGCCAATGGGTGGCTCCATTATAATATTTTTACTTTGTCCCCTCTATTTATATATCTTTTCATTATAATGCAAAGAGGGGTTATCTCACCACATTTATCATAAACCAATCATGCTATGATTGAGCTTTCATATAAATGTGCAAGGAACTAGTATCCACTAATCAAAGATATATCATCAAGAAGAGAAAACCCGGCACCAAGACACTCCATCATATCAACATTATGGATCTCAATCACAACATCCCATGCACCACTATAATGAAGTACCGAGCCCAACCAAGATGCATCTCAAGCCCATCATCATCCCTACAAGTTACCTCTGAAAAATCTGTCATGTGATGAGAATCACAATTTACCATGCATATGATGTGAGGGGTAACAGGTTCCAAACATGCTAAGCCATGTCAAGACTCAAATCACCCCATAAAGAATGTGAAACTGAGTGAAAGAAGGGGGTACTATGCCAAGTGCTCTACAACATGATGATGCCAACCAAACCAAGATACCAATAAAATGTCAAACAAACCCAAAGATGCCAGGGCATTCTTCCCATAGAGTCATATATCAACATGTATCATCAACGCCTTATCAACTATCCACATGATCAAAGGGGCTCCATAACCAAGTTTACTAGCATGAAAATAAATCAATCACCAAAACAACCAAAGTATCAACATCATCCAGATATCCATGACTGCATCACCATTAACTTCATCTAGTGAAATCACAACCCCTAGGCCATCGAATGCTCCATCAATATGCAAACCCCTAATATATGTGATGAAAACCACAAATATAACCTTATGCAAAATGAGGAATAATAAGAACCACTCATTTAATCTCTTTAATATAATACTAACTTAAATGTGATATCTTATTATTATGTATGACTTATTTCTCACTGTATTACATTACAATGTACATTATTCATCACATTTATTATTTTCCTTACATAAAATAGACATTACAATATGTAATAGAACCAAGCAAAGAAAAATATGCAACAATCACCACAGTTGGATCTTTAAGAGGTCAACAAAGAGCTATATGCATCAATTATCTGAAATCACTCACAATAGATCGATTAGCAAAGAAACTTCAACATTACCAACATACATTTTCACGGTAAAGCGATTTCTTGATCTGCTATAACCTTTTCACAACAAATAACATATCTCAAACATTGTGCTTCAATCAATGATAGATTGAACTCTCTGGATTGCTGATAAGTGTGCTTTGTGAATAAAAAATAACATTAACAACGGAGCAACAATATGCATTCACTATGATTCATAGCCAGTGAATCAGTACTTTATCATATGCTTTTTAACAAAATTTGTACAACTCCAATCGCAAGATTCTGAGCAGTGCTTCTTCAAGCGCACCATTTCTGAGCAACAAGAAATCTCAACGATTCCAGTGGCATGAGCAAGCATGCTACATACAGGAAGGGTTTTGAACCCGCTCTAATACCAATTGAAAAGATATAAGCGGTAAAAAGATATTCAATGAGACACAAGAAAAAGATGAAAAAGGCATATAACATTTACATCAATGATTAAAATGATAAAAATAGAAAAGGATGAAAAAGGCATAACATTTACACTAATGATAAAAATAAAAAATGATGAATATAGAAAATGATGAATAAGGCATAACCTGTTTAATAACATTTAAATTAATGATAAAAATATATAAAAATAGAAAATGATGAATATGGCATAACCTGTTTAATAACATTTAAATTAATAATAAAAATATATAATACATCTGTAACCACCTTGTGAATTAAATTTTCTCTCATACTGACACTTCATCAAAAGTTACTGCTAAGAGTTACTGCTAGGAAACAAAGTAGGATATAATACACATCCAAGATAAAAACTATAACCTATAATATCAAATACATAGGTGGTGAAGGACTTATGATTGTATAGGGAGGAGTTAATGCTAAGAGGAGGCAAAGTAGGATATAATACACATCCAAGATAAAAACTATGTATCAAATACATAAGTGGTGAAGGACTTAATGATTGTATAGGGAGCCACTGGTTAACAGTGTGCTTGTGATGTGATAAGCCCATTTTTTAATATAGTGGTGAAGGACTTAATGATTGTATAGGGAGCCACTGGTTAACAGTGTGCTTGTGATGTGATAAGCCCATTTTTTAATATATTAGTAAGAAGCTATATCTTATTATGTGTAAAAAGACTCCTTTAGCCCGAATATTTAATGCTCCGTTGGCTGCTGACTTGCGATTGATTACTTGCATGAGAAATGTCCGGTCTTATAAGATATTCCACAAACTCGTATGAATAGTGTTGTACTGGGGTCTTCCGAGAAAGTCTAAACCTGCTAAAAATGGGTTCACTGATGAATTTGTCTTTTTCGTGATAAGCTGAGATACTAACACATTTTCTGAGAGTGCCAGTTTGCTCGACGATGTTGGAGATTAGTTCAAACAGAAATTTTAATTACTTGTGTCAAGGTATCAACCACTGGCGGGAAGTTTTGATTGGAGATTGTAAATCACTAACCTCTAGCCTTTGTTGGCCTATGGAATTGAATACAGATTGCAGCTCTTTATTTTCTCTGTAAACTACACTGTAAGTGTAATTTTGAAAGAACTGTAAGCACTGCCACTGCTTTTCAAAAGTTGTGGTTGGATGAAGCAACTAACCAGATTAAAGCCAAAGTCTTTTTGCTTATTCAAGATTCAAAAAAATATCTATCAGTGCCTGTTTGGACCTTATTGCAGCGCTGTCTGCAATAAGGTAATCACCCCTCTTTATGTGCATATTTTATTTTCTGTATCTTATAAGTAGTATTTTTTCCAGAAAAAAGAAGAAGATTACCGGTTGCATATGAATGTGTCCATGCACATAAGCATTTGGTTTCATCAATCGTGCATTTCTTTTGTTCCCCACCAATAAGAGCTCAAATGGTTTTACATTTTGTTCAATACAAGGTCTGGTGATCTGCGATTTTTGGGGAATTCAATCCGAAATGTGTAGTGGTGCTGTATGGTATATGCTGGGTATAAGTCATCTCTGCAGGACGAACAGATGCAGTAGCTTCTGCTATCATCCAAGTCCCGTTTAGAACTCCCCAGGCTATGTCTTTAGTCCCAAGAAGCAAACAAATGTAAGCTTCTCCCATCCACAGATGAGTCTACCTTACAGCCCCAAACTTCCAGATTCTCTTTATACCAGTTATAAATTCCCCAGTATAGAGGCATTTTACTGAGAAAGAACGGGATCACCATTTCTTTCTCTAGTCTGTTTGAAACGACTTTGAATTCTTCATCATCAGCGATTTGTAAAATGATTATGTTCCTTGGGTTCTTTTATTGGACATAAAGAATGGTCTTAATCTGTCTGTTTTTTATATAACCTTCATCTTTCAGAATTTGATTTTTTTATACAGAAAAGTGTGTACTTATCTTTCCTACTTGAGTAGCAAAGAAATCATTTGATACAGTAATACCCTGGAACTGTGCTTGTACACGTTTCCTATTCATCTCTTCCTGCTTTCATTTAGTTTTGAAGGGAATTATGAATTTACTCTTATACGCCGTAAAGTATCTAAATTTACTGTAAGATTCTCCATTGAGAAGTTTTTTGTTTTCACATGTATGATAATGACCAATAAAAGTTTGTTTTCATATCTTGATAATCAAAGGTTCTAAGAAGTACATGTTTATCGTGTATAAATGTAAAGAACACTAAGATTCCAAGGTCAGGACACCATCTTTTTCTGACTATATCAATAACTATAGGTCATACACCCATGTTTGGGTTGATTAATTACTGAGCTTGGGGTAAATTATAAGCTGATTTATAATTGATGAGTAAATAGTAAGCATTTGATTGGAGCTTCTGTATTTGCCTGGGAATTCTAAGGGTAGCATAAACTGTGTCGTCTAATTCGGTTTTAGCATATATGCACTTTCTAAAAGAGGATAGAGTGATATTAAAGGCGACGGCATGGATTTCTTGGCAGCCAGACAAGGTGATCGTCGTGGTTCCAGTGCACTTTAAGGATAGCATCGATGCAGTAATTGCGACTTCCTTTTTACAGGTACACTGTTATTCTCAGGATATCTTGGTTTTTCCAAAGCATATGGTAAATTCATACTAACATTAATACACTGTGCAGCAATTCATGGAGGCAAGGCGCAGTTCAGGATTGAATAAAGCACCACCTTGTGTTTGGTCTGCAACACCACCTTTAGAGATGAAAGAAGCACCATTCTATACATTGGGTGCTAATGCGGGATTTGTATCTTTTGGTATTTTCCAAGCGTCTTCCTCATTGTTTCTTTTGCCTGGCATTTCAGTCAATGCGAATCCTAAGATGACTTATATGTTTGAGGAGTGTTTCTTGATCGATATACTATGGTGTAGGAGGCATCGTTATAAACAAGTTTTGTAGGCAACGCAATGAGTTTGGCAATTTGAAATCAAGTACTACTGGATTTCGAAATCAATGCAGCTTAACATATCTGTCATTGTTAAATTTTTGTAGTGATATTTCCTCATCATGTTGAAGGCAGTAAAGTGGACAGGATTGTTTGGACCTTATTGAGCTTCCATGCATACATAAATCACCATATAAAGGTAGGCTTTCTACCATTAGAAGACATGGGATCATACATGTAGTTTCCCATTTTAGGGATAGTTAGTAAACAACTCATAGAGCTCAGATGCACTGCTTTTGACACGATTCCACTCATCTTTTCAGTAGAGAACTAGTTGCTGTTCTGCATTCTGAGGATTTCATTGTTATCAGCAATGATTTTTAGACAACTTACTCTAATAATTGTATCCATGAAGTGTGAACACATTTTAGTGGTCCAAACTTCTTTACTTTCTATTTTTCATGAAATTGTGCTTACTCTTGCATAGAGAAAATCAGTTAGCCATGAGTATTCTTGAATGAATGTAATATCCTAATAGAAATAGACTAGGATATTGTATTTTCTACACAATGTGTATTTGTTCTAGTTGTGTGATTTTGTCAAACAATTTGCATCACATATACTTTTAATGCCACAAATGGGTTTACAACTTTCACAAACAGTTTGCATGTAGACATTTCGTCAAACATATTGTATGCAACATAAGTACACATAAAATTGAAGAGACAACATTGGCATTTTATTATGGATGAGAACCCAACAGCAATACAATTTCTAATGGCTGCTATGGCAGTTGTAATACAACTATGAAAACACACAATAAATAACCCAAAACCTGTGATAATGCCACTGTCTCCACAAAGAATGATGTTGGACTGCAACCAAGGGCAAATCGGATCACCTAAGCACCAAGAGATGGCCTCTCGGCCTTCTGCAACCCTCACTCCCTCTTTGTAACTCCCACGGTTCTCCTCCTAGACCCCGTGGCTCTGCAAAATAGGCCTACGACCCTCCTCTTAGATTCCGTGTCTCTGTAAAATGGGCCTGCAGCCCTCTCCTAGTCCACGCGGATCCTCAAAGGGGCTATGACCCTGCTCTAGTGCCCCATGGTGCCCTAATCTCCACGGCCCAACAATTAGGAAGGGTTTCAACCCTTCTAGAAACCTCCAGCTATCCTGCTAGGCACCCTTGAATCTCCAAAAAAGAATCATGGTTTCCTCCTGATGTCACAGCCCTTCAAAATGATGAAATCGACCCCCTCAAGAGCATTCTACGATCCTTCTAAACAGATCGATGCTCCTCCTAGTTGAAGACAAACCATAGGATGAAGTTTCAATGGAAATCCTGGATGGATCCCCCTCTTGTCTGGCTAGGGTGGATGTTGCACCACCGAAACCAAACCAATAGTGGAAGGGTTTTGCCAAAACCCCAATGAAAACCTTGGCTCCAAGAGCACTCCAAATAAGAAATCAAATCATAATGCCAAAGTGAAGCGCTACCCCTCATTTTATTCTTCTTCCAAGCCTTCTAGATCTTTCCCCTTTTTGACCAAATCAAACATGACCCTTATTCCCCTTTTAATTTTTACTTAAACATTAAAAGTCACTTTTTTAATGTTTAAGTAATTAATAATTTATTTTTTTACTTAATGTCATTTTAGAACATAACATCTCCTAGCTAAGTGACATTAAATAAACCCCCCTTGAGTTCCTTTCTTTACTGACTATATCCTTGGGAGTCGTATAGGCTACTAAGTCATCCCTATCTCGATCAAGTGGAATGGGACATCACAGTCCTCCCTTCCCGAGATAGCTTGTCCCCAAGCAACTCCAAACCGAGATGCTACAAGATCTGCTCTCCCTCCCAAGTGGCATCCTCTACGAGAAAACCTCTCCATATGATCAGGTACTCCCGAATGAATCTGCTCCTTAGCCTCCTCTCTCTGACATCAACAATCCTCTCTAGATTCAGAACTAACTGCCCTTCATCATCCAATGGAGGAAGATATGATGAAGTGGTGACCTGCTGTCCCAACACCTTCTTGAGGCAAGATACATGGAATATGTTATGGATCCTGCTACCCTCTAGAAACTCCAACTCATACGTGACCTCCCCAACTCTCATGATCACCCCGTATGGTCAATAGAAACGAGGCCTCAACTTCTCTACGCCACTCCTCTTCAACGAGGACTGTTTGTATGGATGCATGACCATATCCCCAACTTCAAAGCTGTGCTCTACCCTATGCCTATTTGCATACATCTTCTATTGATTCTAGGCTACCTGTAAGTTCTCCTTCAGGATTCTCAAGATGTCCTGGCTCTCGTGCAACCAATCTTTGGCCTTGGGGGCCGTGCTCTCCCCAAATTCCAAATCCATAGATGATGGGGCATTGTAGCCATATAATACCCTGAATGGACTCATCCCGATGGACATGTGATAAGTGGTATTATAACAGTGCTCCCTGAGATGCAACCACTTTATCCAAGTCCTCTGCTATCTCGACACGTAGTTCCGCAAGTATCCCTCAATCCATTTGTTTACTATCTCTATCTATCCATTCGTCTGAGGGTTATAGATGGTACTAGGTGTCAACTTTGTCCCTGATAACCTGAAGAGCTCCTGCCAAAATGCGTTGAGAAACTTGCTATCTCGGTCACTGATTATGTATCTCGGAAGACCTTGTAGTCTGAACACCTCCCTGAAGAATATGTCCACCACCTAAGATGCTCTATACTCTGAAGGAATGGTAAAGAAGTGTACATACTTGGTCAACCTGTCCACCACCACATAGATACAATCCCTGCCCTATACCTTTGTAAACCCTGTAATGAAGTCCATGGAAATGCTCTCCCACTTCTACTCTGGAATAGGTAATGGTTGAAGCAAACCTGGAGGATACGTGAGCTCTGACTTGTTCTGCTGACAAGTTATGCACTCCCTTACATATCATAGAACATCCTCCTTGAGACCCTTCCAAGAGAATCTCTCCCTCACCTACCTATAAGTCTTTAGATGCCTTGAGTGCCCTCCCAATGATGCGTCATGTACTTCCCTCAGGATCTTATCCTTGAGTGTGGACTCAAGGACCAGATAGATCCTATCCTTGTAGTAGATGATGTCATCCACTACTCTGTACCTGTCATCCTGAATGATGCCCTCCATAAGATCACAAGTGAAAGTGTTGTTGAAATACTCCACCAAGAGAATGGACTTTCAGTCTGCTGAGATCTCTATCATGGAGAAGGTTGCAGGTCTCCTGGAAAGGGCATATGTAACTACATTATCTTTCCCTTGACACACTTAATGTCTGTCATATGCCTGCACCTTACTTACCCATTTCTGCTGCCTCTCGCTCAAGTCTTTCTGCTCCAAGAAATACCTCAGGCTGTTGTGGTCAGTCCTCACCACAAAGCGTCCTCCAACCAGGTACTGTCTAAACTTGGCCATCTTTGGCTCCCTCAACTTCCTTCTCTTGAACGCTAAGGGATGTCGATTCTGCATCAACACCGTTCCTATCCCCTCTCTGAATACATCACACTCCAACACAAATGGATGAGAGAAGTCTGGAAGCACCAATACTGGGAAAGTACCCATCACCTTCTTCATCCTCTCAAATGCTTCTTGTTCCTCCTTTGACCATCTGAATGCACCCTTCTTGGTGAGATCTGTCAATGGCATACCAAGTTGTAAAAATCCTTTCACAAAGCGCCTGTAGTAGTTGCACAACCTGAAAAACCCACGTAGCTCTGTAATGGATCTAGGTGTGGGTCAATATTAGATCGCCTGGATCTTCTCCTGATGCACCTATACTCCCTTAATGCCAATCATGTGCCCCAGATAGAGAATCTATGTCATCCCATACTCACACTTTTCCTCCTTGGAAAACATTGACTACTCTTCCATGATGTTGAGAATCTCATCAACATGTCTCAGATGCTCCTCCCAAGTCCTGTTGTATATTAGTAGATCATCGAAGAACACTAGTAGGAACTTCCTCAACTGCTTGTTGAAGATATGGTTCATACACGACTGGAAGGCGGCTGGTGTGTTATTCAACCCAAAGGGCATGACTAGAAACTCATAGTGCCCGTAGTGATATCTGAATGTTTTCTTATGTATGTCCTCCTCTCCGACCCGGATTTGATGGTACTCCGATCGAATATCAATCTTTGAGAAGTACATCGCCCCATGTAACTCATCTATCAACTCATCGATCCTACGTTTTGGGTACCGGTTCTTGATGGTCTTCTTGTTCATCGCCTTGTAGTCAATACATATCCTCATCGTGCCATCCTTCTTCTTTACTAGCATCACTAAAGAAGTGAAGGGACTAGCGCTAGGCCTGATGTGCCCCATCTTCTGTAACTCCTGTATGGCCTTCTCTATCCCGTCCTTAAACTTCATTGTATTCCTGTATGGTGTGGTGATCACGTGATTTTCACCCTCTTCTAGCTCAGTGAAATGACCCTATTAGGTGGCCTCCCTACCAGTATTCGTCCAAACACCTTGTCATGTTTTCCAAGTATCGCCTGAATGTCCACATGATAGTGCTGGTGATCCTGTGACGACTTCTACATGGTGATCAAGCACTCCACTGCGCAAGCCACGTTCCCGTGTCTAAAAATAGGATCCATGAGTTTGTTTTACACGATCCTGGGAACTCTTCTCGACATACCTCACAGAATAACTCTTTGACCTTCCTTTTCCCTGAACTCCATCCTCATGTCCTGATAGTTCATGTGGATATCTCCCAATGAATACAACCATTGGACACCTAACACCACATGGGTGTGTGCCAAATCCACCACATAAAATTCATCGGTCAACGTATAGTTACCCAATGTCACATCCAATCCCCTGATCCTTTGAGTACATGTCATGTTGTACTCATCTGCTACCACCACGTTAAACCCCTCAAATTATTCTGCAGGGATGTGTCTCCTATTGACAATTGCTGCATCAATGAAATTATGGGTGGCCCCACCATCAATCAAGGTTGTAACTCTTTGCCCCTGCAAAATGCCTCTAACCATGAAGGTGTAATACTTGGGAACTCCTGAAAGTGTGGCAATGGTTACTCCCTTGATTCCTTCCTGTAGCTGCTTCTCCTCAAGATGTGATGGCTCTACCTCGTCACTTGTCTGTCCACTATCCTATATGTGAGTTGTCTCGTCCTCACCATCATCATCCTCATTCGAAAGCACCTCTATGTAATGTACTTTCCCTTTGCCCATACATCGGTGACCTGGATCCCAAGGTTCTTTGTAGCTAAAGCAACGCTTCTTCCTCCCCAGCTCTTTTCGAGTCTTGTCATCCATCCTGTTCCTTCCCTGTCCATGGCTTCAGGAAGGGCTTCGTCTCCTTACTCTTATGTGGAATAAAGGGTCTTAATGGTGCCTTTTTGGGTGCTGTGTCCGCCATGTCCTGGGTCCTCATAATGGCGTCTTGTAGCATGTTTGGCCTAAAATCCTTCTCCCATCCTCTCAAAGTTTCGGCTAACCCTTCATCGGGTTAAGTTGGAAATAGGTGTTCAACTTATGTACCCATGCTCTTGTTGTGCTCTTGGCAAATCCTTCAAAAGATGGGATAGACATCTTCCCCACCTTGTGCACAATATCAAAGTTTTGTTGGTTCTGCATTGTTCTGGGCCTGTTTATGATCTTGATGTTGAAGTAGTCTTGATAAGACATGGCTTCCTTCATCTCTTCTGCTAGTGCCTAATATTCCTTGAAATAAATGGTAACGCCATCATCTTGACCTCGTTGCCCCTGTGCTCCTGTAGGCTGCTTCGCAAGGAATGGTGGCAATAACGGTCTAGGAACCTTCCTGCTATTGCCTGTGAGGCGCTCTGTACTGTAATATGGGTATGGATACCCTCTACATGAACTTTGCCTCCATGGAATCCACTGGATCCGACCTGTTCTGCATTAGGCTGGTTCCCACATTGGCCCGCCAATTGTATGAGCACCTCAAGGGTCTACTGTTGGTTCCTAATCATCTCTTCCTCTCTCTAGGATGCTTCTGCCTGTCTCTAGTTTGCCTCATCCTGGATCCTGGTCAAATGACTCAATAGCCTGATCACATTCTCCTCTGTATAATCTTGGTTGTCTCCCATGTTTCCTTTGTGTCCTGACTTTGGTTGGTTTACCTCTATTTCTTCTTCCTCTGGTGACTCTAGGAAGGGTTGTCCTCCATGCCCCCATCTTCTAGGCATCAATGTAATCACAGGCTGGCAAGATCACCAATTGTGATACCACTGTAATATCCCTAATAGAAATAGACTAGGATATTGTATTTGCTGCATAATGTGTGTCTGTTCTAGTTGTGTGATTTTGTCAAACAATTTGCATCACATATACTTGTAATGCCACAAATGGGTTTACAACTTTCACAAACAGTTTGCATGTAAACATTTCGTCAAACATATTGTAGGAAGCATAAGTACCAATAAAATTGAAGAGACAACATTGGCATTTTATTATGGACGAGAACCCAACAATAATACAATTTCTAATGGTTGCTATGGCAGCTGTAATACAACTACGAAAACACACAATAAATAACCCAAAACTTGTGATAATTCCATTGTCTCCACAAAGAATGATGTCGGACTGCAACTAAGGGAAATCGGATCACCTAAGGACCAAGAGATGGCTCTCAGTCTACTGCAACCCTCACACCCTCTCTGTAACTCCCACGACTATGTAGTAGGGGCTTACGACCCTCCTCCTAGACCACGTGGCTCTACAAAATAGGCCGACAACCCTTCTCCTAGATCTCGTGTCTCTACAAAATGGGCCCGCGACCCTTTCCTAGTCCACGCGGATCCTCAAAGGGCTTACGACCCTGCTCTAGTGCCCCAAGGTGCTCTAATATCCATGGACCAACAATTAGGAAAGGTTTCGACCCTCTTAGAAACCTCCAACAATCATCCTAGGCACCCACGAGTCTCCAAAAAAGCCTCACAACTTCCTCCTGATGTCACAACCCTGCAAAATGATGAAATTGACCCCCTCAAGAGCACTCCATGGTCCTCCTAAGCAGATCGATGCTCCTCCCAGCTGAAGACAAACCATAGGACGTTTCAATGGAAATCCTGGATGAATCCCCCTCTTGTCTGGCTAGGGTGGATGTTGCACCACCGAAACCAAACCAAAAGTGGAAGGGTTTTGCCATAACCCCAATGAAAACCTTTGCTCCAAGAGCACTCCAAATAAGATATCAAATCATAATGCCAAAGTGAAGCGCTACCCCTCCTTTGATTCTTCTTCCAAGCCTCCTAGATCTTTCCCCTTTTCGACCAAATCAAACATGACCCTTATTCCCCTTTCAATTTTTTCTTAAACATTAAATGTCACTTTTAATGTTTATCTTTTTTTATTTAATGTCATTTTAGAACATAACATCTCCTAGCTAAGTGACATTAAATAAACCCCTCATTGACTCCCTTTCTTTATTGAATATAGCCTACAGGAGTCGTATAGGCTACTAAGTCATCCTCCATTTCGATCAAGTGGAAGGGGACATCACAATGAACTTTCCTTGTTTTCTTTGTTTTTTAAACTGAAACATTACTATGTTATATTCATCGATTAAATCAAATCAGTAAACACTACAAATTTAAGTTTTTGTTTAGATGTTTCAAAGAAAATGTACTGACATGGATTTTGTCTTTACAAGATGGTTTACTTAGGTCTACTAATAAATACCGTACATACGATATATTGATAACCGGTGTCGTCCAAGAAATATAATTATATCATTTCTACAAATTCTGTTGTTTAGGAAATGTTTACAAAGTCGCTTCAGAATGAAAAAGTGTGGCCTTAGGAAATATTTAGTCCTAGCTAGTGAAATGCATCCTTGATTTGAGAAATGCAGTCATGATATTAAGGCATGTAAATATTATGTCTGATTTATAGGAAGCTAATAAAATTGAAGATAAAGTTTAAAGGGGTCACAAATTCAGCAAGCATTTAGAATGGACAAATATTTGCATAATACGTTTTCTCTGCCTCTTCCATTTTTAAACAATTTTTTTCCTCAAGTTTACCTTCAAAAGCTACTAGTGCATGATGATGTCCATTGTCAAGGAAGTCGTGTGATACACTGCATCATTCAACTTTAAAAGCCCTTGTGCCTATGTAACATGTATAGTAGTCTTCAAGTAGAATAGTGACTAAATGGAAACAAACATTTCAGTCTTGGAGTAATTATATGTCCATGACTGTTGCAATAGCAAGAATTCATTACATGACATAAGGATTTCACTTGTTTTCAGTGTTCAAAATGTTTCATGCACACTGTAATGCGGAGGGGTGTAGAGAAATTGATTCAGGTAACTATGTAATCTTGACATCTTGCAAATTATATTAAATGTCCTGCAGACTGAAAATAATTTGTGCATTTGGCAGGCATTGAACCAAACAAAGCTACATGTGGGGGAAGAAAAAAAGACAACACAAGGTTTTTCCTATAAGCAATCTCTATCATTTATAAGATGCCAATAAAGTATATTAAATGCTGCAGATTTTTCTTTGCATCTTGACTAATGGAAAGTCAAGTGGTATACTTATCCCATATTTCAGAATGTCTAGTTATTGCATGGTAAGAAATTGACAGGCAAAATAAAAATGTTAAGGACATATTTTTGAGTGTTGATATATTTGGTGACATGCCCAAGTATTCCAAGGCTTGGAGTCCCCTTGGTAGAAAAAAAACATTCATTTTATGCAACAACCTAGTTAGAGATATGCACATGAGTGCACGTGCACACACACACAGATATATCCTTATGGAACCTTTTGCCTTTTTCCATCAGAGCTTCCAAAATTCAAGGGACATCCTGATGAGGATCTTTGTGCTCATGTGATCCTTCGCCTCGACCTGTGCTAGATATATCACTTACAACATCCTTAAGCTATTCCCTTTACTAAATGAAATAAAAAATTTACATTATATCAAAATTATATTACAATATCACCCCCACTATATATGTAGGCGAATTCTCTTACATTCCTTGTATAGAGAATAACTAAGACTTCAATTGGTTAGGCTACTTTTGTTCTTATTACTAGACAAACCAATATCAAAACCAAAATACAATTGGTTTTAGAAAAAACAAAGCTTATGAAATTTTGAATGAAATGGAGAAACCTTTTGTGGAAACTATAGGAAAGGCATCAACCATTCAAAAGGGTCCCCTTGCTTAAAAAATTGGCAAACCATGGCAAGCATTAAAAAATATGAAACAAATTACTTTTTTTCAATTTTTTCAAAATATAAATCAAGAGAAACATCAAATAAGCACATTGGTACATAAATATGGAAAAAAACACCAATATATATGATGTTGTGGATGCCAAATCATAAATGGTACATCAAAGTTGATTTTGAATCCGGATAGTTGTCCATTCAAGACCAATAAATACAAAATTACATCAAATATATATTAAATGTATATTTAAAAAAATGTATCGCATCATCATGAGTCATCTATAATGACTAACTTAGCAGCTAGTTACCGATTCCCTCTACCCCTTTTATGGGAAAAGGTAATGTCTCATCCTATAATATCCCTGGATCCACAGATCTGGATATTAACCTCAACTGCCAACTATTAGCTGCCGAAACTGATACTCTTTGGGATTCTGGATGCGGTTAAAGGTTTTGCTTTGTGTTTCAATGGTTCTGGATGTGTTTCTTGTGTTTAACAGTATATAATCAAACATGGAATAGATATAAAACACACAACAACTACGACCAAGTATATTATGAAATATGACGAAAGGTACAATACTGCATGCGGGGAAAATAAATGAATCTCTCAGCTAGATCAAGACTAGATGGATATTAGCTAGAATACACACAAAAATGCTAAATCAAAATACCCGGAATGAAGGATGATGCTAGATCAGTGGATGAGCAAGATAAACTACTGCATGCTACGACAACTCACACGACAACTGCTACAAGAATGGAATGTTCACCCTAGTGGCTAAACTCCTTGGATAACCTTGAAATCTATCTCAAATTGTGTGCCCTGACCTCAAACACCCTCATAGTAACTGTATGCCTGAAGATCAACCCTCTGTTGATCTGTACAGACCCCAGATGGGATCCCCTGGGGGGTTACGCCCCTCCTCAGCTCAACTGTTGCACCCTAGTGATTCCACCGTCGGAATCTGGCTGTAACTGTCCCAATCTAAGTTCCCTGGCCTCCTCTGAACTGGGTCGGAAGGGTTTCCCCAGATCTAGTCTGGTGATCTCTTTGGAACCCTGAATGTGCCTCCCCAAGTGTTGTGCCCTCAATAGCTGACTGGTGCACCCTAGATGATTCCTTCGTCAGAATCTAGCGAGCAATATCTCAAAAGATGCACCCTGCCTTCCTCTCAACTGGGTCGTGTTATCCCCACTTTCAGGGATAACTAGGAGATTATGTCTCGAGGCCCATAGGTCCTAGACATGGAGTATCGAGAGCTAGATCGACTTGAGCATGGCCCTGGAGAGCCCATCTTTTCTCCCTTTCAGCGCCTTCACCTTGTCAGTAGCAGCAGCAATATCCATCACCTTTGGCTTGGTCCTGCATCAAAGATGGTTCTTGCTCCATGAGGTAATGAGTCTGTGTATCATGGTATGTGTCACTCTGATCCTCAAAACCTTTGAATATGTGCATTTGATTCCTTTGTTTCTAACGGGTGCTTGGATATTATGCTTGTCTACTTGACCATGTTTGGGGGGAATGACAGGATGCCCTAGCAAGCCTGTGTCCATAGGTTTTGAGTTGCCACTGGGGGGATTTCTGAAGAGCCATCGCCCGTTCTCGTCACACATACCACTTTCCATTTTATTTCCCGCTCACCCATCCTGTTACCTTGGTTTGGGCATAGGGTTGATCATTTAGGGGTTGTACCTTACTTTGTGGGAAGAATTGGCTAAAGGCCTGGGGGGTAAAAGTAGCCGACAATAAAATCCTAAGAATAAAACCTTGAGATGCTTTGCCCAGGGATCCCCGAGAAAGGAATAAAAAGCTTCTCAGCAAGAAACAAAGGGACCTGTAGAAAAATAAATCAAGACCTAGTTTAAGGATGGGGGGTCTCATCACGAGCCAACTCATTACGTCCATGGGTGCCTAACGGTATGACACTACCAGCATCTGGTTACCACGCCAGGGTAGTGGCTCTTGGTTGCATAGCCAAGAGAAAGGGGGTCTCATCACGAGAAAACCTTCTCATTTCCATGAAAGTACTTGTGGGTAACATTGTCACTTCTGGTCACCAAGCTAGGGCAATGTCCCTTAACTAAATTATGGAGAGAAAAAGCAACAAAAAGATAAAAAAACAATAAGACAAGACCTGGTTAGAGGATAGGAGGTCTCATCACGAGCCGGACTATTAGGTCCATGAGCATCTAGCGGTATGACACTACCAACATCTGGTCACCATGCCAGGGTAGTGGCTCTTGGTGGCATAGCCAAGAGAAAGGGGGTCTCTCATGAGCCAGCCTTCTCATTTCCGTGAAATGTTTGTGGCTAACATTGCCACCACTGGTCACCAAGCCACGGCAGTGTCCTTTGATTAGCATCTTGGAAAAATGAAGATTAAAAGGCATGAATGGGCTTGGAAATATTTTCATCCATGACAGGTGTAGCTCACCTTCCACAGAGGCACCCACTGGTAAGCCATCCCTGCTATCACTGCACCTTTTGCCCAAACATCCCCATCCACTTCACCTACTTACATGACTTGGAATTGATCCTTTTCAGGAACAACCCTTTTCCAATAGACTCTAGCTCAATAGGACGTCTTGTCACTTTCCCCAAACTTGTATTTGTAGACTTGTATAATCTCTTTGAGCACTAGACTGGGGTAAAGGGGTTTTATGCACATGTTTAATAAATATTGATGATTAGACGTGATTTCCATTGCTATGATCCCTGTGACTTATGAGCCCATGGAGAGTGTAGCTGTTGATGTGCAGGATCATGCCCGACGGACAGGTACCGATGGACAGGTACACATGGGGAGATGATCAGTTCGGACCTCCATGGGGCTGAAGAGCCCACCCGATGGATGTTGAGACCCCAACAGGGGGCAGATACAGGGCAGAGAATTTGTACTAGGGAAGAGCAGAGGAATCCACTAGAGGTAGCTGAGAAGACCTGTACCTAGGGGGATTGAGCCCTCTCCATAGGAACGTTGGCCTTGGAAGGCCCAGGACATCTCCTAGGAAGCCCATGACGTCACCCAGTAGTCTGGACGTTTTGGGAGGCAGCTTTGGCAGTGTTGGCACGTGTGGCAGCTTGGAGAAGCCCAAGGAGGGCTAAGGTTTTGCTCCATGAGGCTGCATTTACCCTAGAAGGGGCCAACGTCACCCTAGAAAGGGGATGACGTCTCTCTATTTCTTGATTAGGGTTTTAATTTAAACATTTAATGTAAAACAATATGATTTTAGTATTTTGGCCTTGTCGGCCTTTTCATGACCTAAAAAGTAAAATTAGGTCATTGTACTGTATAAATTGAGGGTTTTCACCTTCATTTTTTCATCATCTTTGACTCACTCATTAGTGAAGTCTGAAATTTGCTCTATCTTTGGAGCTATTGGCTGAAATTGTGAGGCGCACTTGTTGAAGGAAGACATTTTTGGACTTTTATTGGCATTTTGGCATTTCTCTTGGCGAAAGGTATTACAACTAGGGTTTGCTATATGATTTGTTGGTTAAATGTAAGTGAATTTCTGCAAAACTTCTTAATTGAATGGTTGTAGTATTGTTTTTCTTGCATCTATGGTTATAATTTGCTGAATTAAACCCTAGGTGACAAGCACACATAAAAAGGTCCTTGTCTCATGTCCGTACCAAGGTTTTAAGCCATTTTATTTGCCAAAGTGGGATAGAGCCTTGCCTTAGCAACACTCTATTCTTTCTTTCTAGCCCTTGTTGAAGTGGATTGAACCTTGCCATAGCAACACTCCATCCATCTTCTTCCATGCTAGCCATTTTTCTTATCTGTTGAGCTAAGAAGGAGAAAACGCATCAAGGCCTAGTTCCCCTACACCTTGGTGAGCCGATTTTCCCTAGGGTTTGCATGGTAAAGCCTTGCCATAGTAACATGTTACTTGCAAACCTTCTTGTCTTAGTTTTATGCAATCTTTTGAGCTAGCCGTGTTGCCATTGAGCTAAGGAAGGAGGAGAGAGCAATGCGGCCTAGTTCCCCTACACCAAAGTGAGCCTTTCTCCCCTAGGGTTTCATCCTTGAGGCCTTGCCATATCAACACCTCAAGGTTTAACTCTCTTGTCCTTAGTCTTTACCATTATCATTTGATCCTTCAGCTTTTGCGTCCTCCTTTTGACTCCATATACCCTAGGAATGCAATGATCTAAGGCCACATGTGTTGAGTAACTTGATCATACAACTTCCAATACCTTTGAACAAACCCTAACTATACTAACCCTAGCCTACATAGCCCTACTAACCCTAGTGTTGTCGTCACCTTTCTTGTGCTATAAACACCTTTGTGCAACTATCGTTTTACTTTTAAAGCAATTCAATGGTTGGTTAAGGCATTATCTATGAAGTGTTAATTTGTTACATGGAAAGCCAAGTTTCTTTAGCATTTATTGAGAAGTGATATTGTAATCGTTGCTATTGTACAAACATTGACTTCATCAATATTTATTGCTCAATTGCTTATTTATCAGAAAATTCATTGATTATATGAAGTACTAACCAACAAGTAAGCTTGCACATGTAGTTTTATTGTTTCTTTGTTCTCGGGCAAGGATACTTCTTGGTTACTACTTCTGGTTATCTTTATTGGCTATAAGCCGGACTTTCTGATCAGGTGGTGACTTGTGAGGGGTATTGTTATCATTTAGCCTTTCTAAGCCCTTCGCCTTCTCAAAACCCCAGGTCACCAGAGACGTCTCCCCTAGGCCTTACCTCCCTAAATAGAAAGAACCTTCCCATCGAGGTGGCAGTGGGTGGGATTGGTTCAGTTACGCCAGTTTGATCTCTTTTCATCCATCTATTATTCTAACTACAAACTGTGCGATAACAGGTCGGAAGGAAATCTCTGGATTCGCCTTGTTCGGGACATGCTAAACCCTCGAGTCTTCCATCTCTCACGCCCTCCCCCTAAAGAAGTCTTCCCTAGCTGTCTTAACCTATAAATTTGCTACTGCAACTCGATGAAAGACCTGAGTGATCTTCCTAGTGACTAGGGTGTGTCTCTCAACACCGAAATCAACCAATTGGTGTCTTCCTCATGGAATCCACAATCTCCACTGATTCGCCTGACCTTGTGTTTTCTCGTTAGAGCTCAAATGTCAAATCATAAACTGGCATAATGAGGAATTAGGTTGTTTTTCCCTTAATATACACACTCAAACCCTAATTCTCTATTGACCTCTATATTTAGCTCCTTCACTTAGGCACCCCTCTATTTTTAGCTTAATTCACTTAAATGATGCTTTTCCCACTTTTGACTTAATTTCGCTTTCGAAATATAACATTCCCTAGTGAAATGATACCAAATTACCCTGTTTTCCCTATTTCTCCCTAGCTATAGTCTAAAAGGGGATGTTTAGACTACTAAGCCATCCTCTCTGGAGCTCCTACTCAAAAAGGGACATTACACATCCTCTCATAGGAGAAGGCTTGTGGCCAGAGAAGAACGACCATTGGTGAGTCTCTGACTATGTGTAGAAGGTGGTGTTGAGGTTGGCACATCAGCCTCCTCACTCTTAGTCTCCTTCTCCCACCCTAACGGTTGTGGGTCATCCTCCCCTACACCCTGCCCCTGCTTATGTGCAGTAATAACAATTTTGGTGTTAAACATGATAATGTCTTCACTGCCTATACTTCTATGATAAAATTCCACTTGCATTGGTGACTACATCGACTGCACATGTGGAATTACCAAAATCATCGTGGTCCTTTAATTGACCTTTTTTGTGGGCCTCTTTCATATTACAGTTTTAAGTTCCTAGTTCATCCAAATAAGCAATTTCAATACCTATTCCCTATAATGTCCCTTTCCCAATGACGATTTATACAGAGAGAGATTTAGTAGTCTATATGTTCTCGTAGACTATAGTCAAGATATAAAGGGGAATAACACCTCTAATTAATGTCATTTCGCCAAAGTCTAACCTGAAAGTGACATTAAGGAGGAAAAAAAAGGAAAAAGGGTGTTTAAGTGACATAATTGATCATTGAGGTGAAACTTAGGAAAAAGGTCACTTAAGTGATAAAGTGAACGTCTAATTAGAACAAAAAGGGGGTTAAATGACTTAAGTGAAAATTAAATCATAACTTAGGGGAAAGGTCATTTAATTAACTGAACGGAGAATTAGACGAGAGGAGGTATAAAGAGAAGAAAGTCGACCTAATTCCTCATTACGATGATTTGAGAATTAGAAACAGTTTCCAGAGATAAGGAAGTCGACCTTCTATTGTTTTGTGGATTTCTGGAGGAAACCACCACCCATGACAGGTTTCGGTGTTGAGAGACACACCCTAGTCGTCGAAAGTACCATCCATGTTCTTCATTGATCTTCATCTTCAGTATACAATAGCAGGTAGAGGTAGCACAAGCAAGTGCACACTTATCTAGTGACAACGTGAGGGTTTGAGGCAGAGATTTTGCAAAAAGGGGTCGCTAGGCCCAACTAGGATAGAGGAGCTCATATCCTCCAGACCCATTGGAGAGGAGGCCAGGGCGCTTCTATTGAGACAGTTATCACAGCATTCCACCAGGAAAATATTCAAAAATGTGCCATCCAACAGAGAAAGTGTGTAGAGTTTGAGGGAGTCCATCCAGGGTTTCGATAGATTAACAGAGACCCAATATTCCAGCCAGCAGGAAGGGGAAGTGTGCTAGAGGGTAGAGCTACCCATCTAGGACATTTTTAGGTCGATCAGACGGGTATAGCCACCAGGGCGAGTTTTCCAATCTCCAACAATAGTTGTCGTGGGTATTTTTGGTTGCATGCAACAATCCATCCATGCATGCAGTGGATCCACATTGTCGATCATAGATCCAGTCATTCCTCTTTGATACGGGTGTTTTCCTATTTGTTTTGCATTGTATTCCAGCTAAGATCATCTCTGTACGATCTAGATGAGGTTATTCTCTTTAGTTTCTGCATGCTATGATGTAATTCTTGTTATTTCAATTAATTCAACATATTGGGTTGTTCCTGGTTCCAAAACAATTACATGCATGATAAAACATATAATCACCACAAAACCGCAGTCAAAAACCTTTTAAAACGCATCGAGAAGCCCCCAGAGTATCAAATCTGCAGCCAGATCACCAACATAGCAGTAAATATCCAGATCTGAGGGATTTGGGATATTTCAATGGTATCATAGCCTTCTTCCTGCCAGCCTGTGAAGAAGCGCTTATCTCATGATCCCATGATTCTGGGGACAGGTGCAGAATACCCAGAGGGCAGAGCTCACATTGGGGACGAGTACATTCAGCTTCGTAGGGGCCATAGTAGAGACAAAAGGGACAGAAACAAGAGAGTTTACATTCCCTTCCATATTCATTCAAATACAAAGCCATAGATAGAGGATAGAGACAGAGATCATATCAGTTCAGATACAAAGGCCGAATTAGGAGGTAAGATGGGTGACAAACATGATATTCCAGAGGGCAAGGGGAAAGGCCCAGAGGCTCCTTACGACAATACCCAAGCTATGTTGAACAATCTTGCCAGAGGGAAATGGGATATGATGCATGCCATTACACAGATGGAAATCAGTACATAGTTGATCCAAAACAGTACAAGCACTGTTATCCCCCACTTTCAGGGATAACTAGGAGATCATGTCTCGAGGCCCACAGGTCCTAGACATGGAGTATCGAGAGCAGGATTGACTTTAGCATGGCCCTTGAGGGCCCACCTTTTCTTTCTTCCAACATCTTTATCTTGTCAGCAGCAGCAACATCCATCACCATCGGCTTGGTCCTGTGTCAAAGAAGGTTCTTGATCCATGAGGTAATTAGTCTGGGTATCATCGTATGTGTCACTTTGATCATCAAAACCATCAAATGTATGCATCTGATTCCTTTTGATTCTAACAACTGCTTGGATCTTACACTTGCCCACTTGACCATGTTTGGGACAATTGACAGGGTGCCCTAGCAAGCCTGTATCTGTAGGTTTTGGTTTGCCACTGGGGGGAATTTCTGAAAATCCATTGTCCGCTCCCATCATATTACCACTTTTCCATCTTGTTTCCTGCTCACCTATCCCTTTCCACTTGTCCAGACATTGGGTTGACCTATTTTCAGGATTTCACCTTATCTTGTGGGAAGAAGGGGCTAAAGGCCCAGAAGGTAAAAGCAAGTTGGTAAAAGATAAAAGCCTAAAAATAAAACCTCGAGATGCTTCACCCAGGGATCCCCGAGAAAGCAATAAAAGGCTTCTCAGCAAGAAACAAGAGGGACCCGAAAAAATAATAAAACAAGGCCTAGCCAAAGGATAGGGGGTCTCATCACGAGCCAGCCTATTAGGTCCATGGGTATTTAATAGTATGACATTGCCATTAGCTGGTCACCACGCCGGGGCAGTGACTCTTGGTTGCATGGCCAAGGGAAAGGGGGTCTCATCACGAGCCAACCTTCTCATTTCTGTGAAAATACTTGTGGGTAACACTGTCACCACTGGTCACCAAGCTAGGACAGTGTCCCTTGATTAACTCTTGAACAAAAGCAATAAAAGATAAAAGAATAAAAGAATAAAGAATAAGAGGCAAGAATGGGCTTGGAAAAAATGCATCCATGACAGGTACATCTCGCCTTCTACAAAGGCACCCGTAGGTAACATTTTTGCATCCATGGCCCTCACTGCACCCACATGTTTGGACATCCCCTGACCACATCACCCACTTACATGGCTTGGATGAGGCTTCTTCCAGGAACTTTCCTTCTTCTGTGGACACTAGCCCAATAAGACGCCTTGTTCTTTTCTCCAGACTTGTATTGTAGGCTTGTGTAACGTCTTTGAGCTGTTAACTGATGTATTAGGGATTTTATGCAAATGTTTAATAATATTGATGATGAGATGTGATTGACATTGCTATGATCCCTGTGACTGATTAGCCCATGGAGGGCGTAGCTTTTGATGTGCAGGACCATGCCCGATGGACTGGTACCATTTTGGACCAGTACACATGGGGAGATGATCAGTTTAGACCTCCATGGGGTTGAAGAGCCCATCAGGTGGATGCTGAGACCCCATCAGGGGGTAGAGACAGGATAGAGATGTATCAGGGGCTTTGCACCAGAGAAGAAGAGGATGTTCCACCAGAGGCACCTCGACACAGCTTGACCTAGGGGGTTGAGCCCTTTTCAATGGAACGTTGGCCTTGGAAGGCCTGGGACGTCACCCTTGATGACCATGACGTCATCCAGCCTATTGGACGTCTTGGGAGGCAAACTGGGCAGCAGTGGCACGTGTGGCAGGTTGGAGAAGCCCAAGGAGGGCTAACGTTTTTTCTCCAGGATGCTTCATTTGCCCTAGAAGGGGCTAACGTCCCCCTTAGAGGGGATTTTTATCTCTTTTCAGCTTGATAAGGGTTTTAATTTGACAATTTAATGTAAAAACAATATGATTTGGTATTTTGGCCTTGTCGGCCTTTTACATGACCTAAAATGTAAAATTAGGTCATGGAATGGTATAAATGAGGGATTTTTACCTTCATTTTTTTCATCACAACAACTCACTCATTAGTGAGGTCTGAAATTTGTGCCCTCTCTTGGGTTATTGGCTGATCTAGTGATGCACACTTGTTGAAGGAGGATTATTTTGGCATGTTTTGGCATTTCTCTTGAAGGAAGGTGTTACAACTAGGGTTTGCATTGATATTTCTTGGTGAATTGTAAGTATTTTTCTGCAAAACTTCTTGAATGAATGGT
>JASDQU010948796.1:10195-21691 GCA_032191745.1 Picea mariana
TGAGCAGCATGACATTGACATAAGTTCATGATGCAGGAGGCAACACAAACTCTCCATGTGTTTGGAAGAGTAACCAAACAGAGGAGGACACAACTCTATGTATCGAGAACAACTTCCTAAGGTCATACTAGATCCCAATGCTTGACGAACAAACAGAAGGATGTTCTTTATCCAAGGGCGACTCTCTGTGTTGCTAAAAAAAGAATACATATTTCCCGTCCCCTCTTTTTGGAATATTTTATTTTTTTGTCTTTTTCAATTTTTTAAGATCTTGAAAAGGAATAAAACAATGTTATGTTACAAAGGAGGAACGAGTGTCACAGGAAAGCATACTAGTTCCAAGCGCAAGGAACATACTAATGCTCAGAGCAAGGAGACATGTGCACAAAAAGGACACTCAGGGAAAATTCCTCCATGGGTCAAGGTGTCAATTCACAGAGGCAAGAAGTGCTACAAGGCTTGCGTATAATGCATGCTTCAAAGGTTCAATTGAGAGAAACATGGAGCCGACATTAGGCCAAAGATGCAGAGATGCAAATGTGATTAAGAAAGACACAATGAGACCCCTTCAATGTAATTTTTACGAGCCCGGAGAAGGTAAGATCGGTAGTTTTTTCACGTTTAGAGAGTATGAAAAAACTTAAAAGAAGACTCCAGGGAGTACCTTTTTCGGAGATAGTCTAGTCGGTTCGAAAAAGGGTTAAACTTGCACCGAAAAGACGTCTATTCAAACCATTTTAACGACTGTGACAAGACAAGATCACTCGGCAATATTTTCAATTTTAAGGAGTCTGAAAAGACCTTAACTATGGACTCACAACCTTTTTCTGAGTTTAGTCTCCTTAGCCCGAAAAAGTATAAAAGTAATTGAGGAGAACTCTCCCGGCGAGACGAATCTCCCGAGGCGTACCTTTTTTTGCTATAATCTACAGGCTGGAAAAAAGGGTTAAACTCATGCCAGTAGATGTTCTTCTGGACCAATTTAACAAGTTTGAAGGAATAAGGTCACTCGACAATCTTTTCAATTTTAGGGATTTTGAAAAGAGGTTAACTATGGACTCTGTGGGGGTTCATTTTTCGTAACTAATCTCTAAGGCCCAAAAAAGGTGATAAACCAAAACCAAGGACAATGCTCCTTTTTCGAAGATTTAGTCCCTCAGGCCCGAAAAAGAGTTAAACTTACACCTGAGAGTACTCTTCTAGTGAACCAAAGTTCCTAGAGCATACCTTTATTCGTGAAATTAGCCATCCGGACCAAAAAGGGGGTAAACTATCGTCGGATAGATGTGCCTTCAAATTTGAGTTTGGCGAGCATGAAGGGAAACAAGATCACTCGACAATATTTTCTTATTTAGAGAGTCTGAAAAGGGCTTAAAGAAGACTCCAGGGGGATACTTTTCTCAGTTAATCCAGAAAATATCGAAAAGAATAAATACAATCTCGTCAGATGTTGCTTTCGAATTTTAAAGCGAGCTTGAAAGACAACAAAGTGTGCTCATTTGGGAGTCCCGACGGTAAGGCCAAGAATGATGGTGTATCATACGAATGAGGATTAATCTCGTAATCATGACAGGACTAACAAGGACTCCTGAGTCTATAGTCATTACTGACAATAGGGATGTCAAAATGAAACAAGGATCTACCTAGGGAATCCATGTAAAAGTAGGCTCTACCACCTAATTACAACACTTCTAGAGAAACAATGAAGGTTCTATGTCGCACTTCAGTGGGGTCGATCCTATGGAAAAGAGGAAAAGAAAACGAGATGCAGAAAGTGGAGACGAATTCCTAACTTATATGCAAAAAGTTGGAAAAAATGACTTTTACCAAAGGATACCAAAAAATGACCCATCCCAAAAAATTTACCAAACCAAAAGGAAAAGAGTACTGGAACGTCCAATAAGAAACTTAGAAATGGAATCAAGTGATCACCAAGCCAGGAAAAATGACAAAGGGGGGGTCAAAAAGCAGCAAAAAGGCCAAAAAATTCTATAAATAGAAGCCGACAACTCATTTTTACCATTGCAATTCAAAAATTAACCAAAAGTCGAAAAACCCCCTTCGCTAAAATATTTGATTCCGGGAGCTTCAGTGGACGAAACGAACTTCTACTTGGACCAAGTAAGTACAAAATCATCCCTCTTGCATTTCAATACTTCAATTATGCATTATTTTTTGTTTTTGAAGGGGCGTGCTCTCCTAAAAAGAGCGGCCATGTGTATACACAGGCATTTCAAATAATCTGCCTACGTACATGCACAACTGTGGCCAATACAACCCACGTACACCTTTGCAATATTGGAAAAAATAAAAATTCAAGTAATAAAATTCCTTCATTTTGCCATGGAATAGGATGTATGTCCAGTGGAGGGAGAGGGAGAACGAGGATATTGACATTTTGGTAGAAGAGGACCCTACATCCATCGCCACACTAAAACAATGTGGGCTATGGAAGTTATTCCAATGTTTGTTTATGAGGGCACAACATAGATTACTCAACGCTCTTATGGATTATTGGCACCTGGATGTAGAGGCATTCATGCTAGAGGGTCAATTGTTGAGCCCCACAACATATGAAATTTACTTCTTGATAGGCCTCTCGAGGAGAGGGGAGCCAGTCAATCTGAGGACATTTCCCCCTAGGCCTTCCAACATCAAGGATTATATCCGGATGTACTGTGAGGTCGACACTGAGAAGGTAGGTTTTGAGGTGTCGATTCACAAGATTACCAGTTTGGCTGTGTGAGTGATCTTGTTGTTGATTGGGAAGATCACTGGATCCACAAACCTGCATCAGGCCTCCCAGGCATACACGCACTTTGCCATTCAGTGTCAGGAGGCACATATTTTTGACTAGAGCACGACCATGCTGATGTGCATGAAGAGACAACTGAAGAGTTTCGGAAGCATACCAACAAGAACTTCGGGTTCGGTACGATTGTGTGTTCCTTCTTCTTCAAGAGGGTTCCAAGTCTCAGTCTCAGAGAGACAGTACGGGGGCATGTGGCCTCCTTCCCAATAGTATGTAGGTGAGCAGCACTACTGCCATGATAGGTTGGAGGGAGGACCATAGAGGCCTTCGACGACAATTTTTTTCGATTGGTGGGCATGACAGATTCCGACAATCGAGGATTACCCGTACGTCTGGATCAACTTCTCTAGAGATCCGGATATGCTCATGCCTTTCGGAGAGGAGTGAGGAGAGATAGGTAACATGATTTTAAAGTTATTTAATTTTTAATTTTTTTTATATATATCATTTTTGTATGTGTATAGAGTCGTGACTCTTGTGTATTTGCTATGTACAGATGTGGGACCAGTGCGTACAGCGGACTTCGCAAGGACTCGATGACGTCCTCGACTAGAGGTAGGACCAGCAGCAGCCAGAGGACAAATAGCTGCAGGGGGACCTCCAGCTAGAGAGGTTAAAAGAGTTTTGAGACGAGTGGAGCGCAACCTCATTGCTCTCACTCGCATCGTACCTATGGTTGAGATCAGGGATCTCTCACCTTCTATGTAGCTTNCTTCACATAGTAGGGGTGCCACAGACATGGGTCCAGCTATTCTGGCATTTGGCCAACACCGTTGTGCATTATGGTAGGGCCAATAGGCCCCGTGCTTAGATAGGATAGACCTTTGATGTGTCGAGGGCACATTTTGTACATGTATTTTTTTAGGGCATAATCCCAGCGATGTATACTGAACACTATTTTTTTACGTGTTCATGCCCACCTATGTACTCATGACACTTTTGATATATATGTATATATATACATATTTTCTGTCTTATGGATTACATCTTTTACAAACGTATGTACATATGTATGTGTGTGATTTTCATTTTATATGTGTGCAACATGTCAATCTAATATTTGATTATCTAGAGTATCTGTCATATGATTAAATCTCCTAGGAACATGGATATACATAATGTAATCGAAACAAAGTTATAAGAGACGTACCCCAAGGAAACATTGGTGCAAAGTGGGATCATAAACATGGTAAATTCCATTTAACTAGGACACAACCAATTGAGCATCTAGGTAGACCCGGAGGTGAGAAATTTCATGTGACAAAGCGTCATGAAGCAATTCTATCACTGCATTTTACTCGAAAACATTGTTTGTAGCATAGCCTAGACAAATACCTTCGGAGGATAACAACTGGCCTCGAAGTGTGAAAATCACCAAAGCTGCGAAAGCAATCCTCCGAGTGTGTCGGCTAGCACCGTCTGCGAACCCAAATTACATCTCTAATTCACTTCACATCTCCCACAGTGAAAAAGAAGACATAAATAACTACATGTCCACAAAACAAAAAAGACAAAAGCTTTATAAGAAGCTATACATATGTACAAGAATTCACCCAAGTGACCAAACTAAGAGTAATACTTCTTGAGGTAGAGCCCATTTCTAGGCTCCCCCAAGTCATTTATTTCAAAATCAACCAGAAGGTAAGCGCCCTTCTTTAAGACATTTTTCACAATGAATGGTCTGAACCACATGGGTTTGAACTTGCCTGCCCCTAGGGGATCTTTGCCTTGAACATAGACCGGGACAAGATCGCCTTCGGAGAAAATCCGAGGATGAACGGACTGATCATACTGACACTTGACTCATTGCTTATGAGCCTCATTGGCTGAGGCTGCATCACGTCATTGTTCATCAAGCTGCTCGAGATATAATAGGCATTCCTCAAGCGGTGAAGTACCCGAAAATAATTTCACTGCCAACTTTAAAGAAGGAATATGAAACTCAATAGGTAAGATTGCTTCCATCCCATATACGAGTTGAAAAGGTGAAAAATCGATGGCAGTATTCACAGACATTCGGTAGGTCCACAACACTGAGTACAACATCAAATGCCAATTCGACTTGGCAGAATTGATCATCCGTTGAAGAATAGTCTTAAGAGACTTATTCAGAGCTTCAACCTGACCATTCACTTGCGGGTAATAAGGTGACGAATGTTCTTGCTTAAACCTGAGCTTTGACGTTAACTCAATCATCAATTTTTTTTGGAAGCGACTGCCATGGTCAGTGACAATCTCCTTTGGGATGTTGAACCTTACTACTATCTGATTAAAAATGAAAAGAGTCATTGTTTTGCCATCATTTTTAAACGTTGGCATAGCTTCAACCCAATTTGTGAAGTAGTCTATTGCTATGATGATGTAACGATGCCCTCTGGATGAGGTCGTGTGACATGTAGTGAAGTCAATCCCCCACTTGGTGAAAGGACCAACAACAATGACAGGAAAAATAGGAGCAGTATGTGCCCGCATCTTCCGATAGAAGATCTGACACAAGTGGCACTTCTTGACCGCCTTAACACAATACTTGATTAACGAGGGCCAGAAGTAACTTGCACGTAGAATATTTTGGGTTTTCGCCAACCCAGAAAAATGACCGCCACATGCTCCAGTTTGTCAGTCGTTCAAAATGAGCTCTGCTTCTTCATGGATAAGGAATCGATGAAGAATGAAAACCTAGCCTCGACGATACAAAGTGTCATCGAGTATGAGATAATTTCGTGCTTGATGTCAAATGCGTCGACGCTCATCACGGGAAGCAAAAGCAGAGCACTTCAAAGTCTATAGATACACTAGTATATCTCCATACACGGGGTCCGCAGATGCAATTAGAAAAACATCTCCCTTGATAGGCGATTCTTCGGGCGTGATATCACTAGACTCAACTGGAAATTTTGAAATGAGTTCAGCAAAGACCAATGAATTTTTGGATTTCACAGAAACAAAATATAAGTCAAAATCCTGTAAGATGACTATCCATCTACTAATATTTCCACCAATGAATTGTCGTGTTAACACGTATTGAAAATGGTTCACAATGGCAATGACAGTGGTCTTGCAAAGCAAAATGTAGTGACGAAACCGTTGGACAGCATGGACTATCGCCAAAGAAATCTTCTCAATGTGAGAATAGTTGAGTTTTGGCCCAACTAGGCCTCAACTAAGGTAATATATAACATTCTCTTCAAGCAAATGATCTTCTTGAACCAAGACCATGCCGATGGTCGACTCTACAATAGCCAAATACAACAAGAAATCTCTATTATAATTGGGAGGTTGCAGTAGAGGGGCAGACATAAGGGTGCGTTTCAACACTTCAAAGGAGAACTAAGCAACTTCATCCCAACAGAATGGGACCCCTTTTTTCAAGAGACGCATAAACCCTTTAGTGATCTCGGTGTAATTCACGACAAAACGCCGAAGAAAATTTGCTTTCCCCTATAAGCTCTGAAGCTGGGGTATCGTGCACAGGGGAGGCAATTTAACTATCACCTCAACCTTGAGAGTATCGACCATGATCCCTATTTTCGAAACAACAAAACCTAAGAGACAACCTAATGTCACGTAGAAACTGCACTTGTTAGGATTCAAGCGAATCTGATAGTAGCGACATCATTCAAATATTAGTTGAAGATGAGCAGGATGATCAGATCTCTTGCGAGAGTGTGATGCTAGATCATCAAGATACGCCTCCACTATGTGTCTAAGGTCATGAAAATAAAACGACATGGCCCGCTAAAATGTGTCTCCAACATTCTTCAGGCCAAAAGGCATCTTACGATACATGAGCGTGCCCTAAGGACAAATAAAATTTGTTTTATGTTGGTCCTCGGGTTTGATTTGAATCTGATTGTATCCTGAGAAACCATCCATGAATGAAAAAACATCGCAGCCTGCGCATTCATTGATAATCTGATCGATGAATGGAATGGGAAATTTGTCTTTCAGACAGGCCTTATTCAAATCACAGAATTCCATGCACACGTGAATCATACCATGTTTCTTGTTAACCAAAACCGAGTTTGACACCCATTTCGTCAATTGTACTGGGTAGATAAAACTGGCTTTGAGCAGTTTTTCTACTTCTCCCTTAATTGTTGCCTCTTTTTGAGGATTCACTGGATGAAGCTTATGTCAGAACAACTTTGCATCAGGATAAGTTGTAATTTCATGCTCGACAATTTGTGGGTCTATGCCTAGCATTTCCTCATAAGACCAGGCAAAAAGGTCACAGAATTCTTTTAATAACNCATGTTACCCTCGGCATAAACTCCATGTGAAGCCAAAGGATTGATAGGACAAGAAATATCTCCATTCACGGTAAAAAAAAAGTATCCTGCCTCTATTCTCCTTAACTCGGGAAGGAAGTAAGATCTATGATGTAGATCATCCCAAGGTCTGTCGGGACCAGTCAATAACTCGAGAATCACCTTGTCAGAGGGAAATACTAGGTCTAAAGGATCTTGAGTGGCAAGAGAATATTGAGCCCAAATAGGCTCAAGAACTGGATCTAACTCCTAAGGGGGAGTCGGATCAGGGTTGGCCGAAGTCTGTTGGACAATGTTGTACACAACCTCACCCACAGACAAGGGCATGGCCATGCTAGGATTCCATGTCCCTTCCATCGAGGTCGATGGGGAAGGTAAATTCCATAGATCATTAAGTAGCTCGTTTGAAATGATGACACTTGTAGAATTTCAACCCTAGGCTGGTTAGGAACAACCGATATAAGCTTGACATTGCCATAAGGCGGAGGGTAATCAAAAGTTCCCATCAAAGATGGAAACAAACCAACACCTAAGTTGACAGTTCTGGTTGTGGACTATCAATGATCGGGACCGTGGAAGCCCCCAATGAAGGGTTAGGACAGGAGAAATACAACTGGTCAATGGTCACAATCCAACCCTCCTGTGGAAAACACAAGACCCGAAAAACCGTAGCAACCACTGCATGCATTGCATAAATCCAACTCCTTCCTACCAACAATTTGTAGTCAAGAGGCGCATCGACCACTTCAACTTTGAAACACATAGTGTTTCCTCCCAACTGCACGGGGAAAGAAGGAATGATTCCATGTGGTCTGAATGATCGATTGTCAAACGTCATAAGCAATGTAGGCGACGAAGACAAATCGGGCTGGCCTATGGCCTTCCAACATGCCAATGACATCATGACAGTTGAGGTACTCTCGTCAACCATTGTATGAAAAATGTTTCAAGTGAAATATTTCGTGGTATAAGCCACTACTATCTGAAACGCAATGTGGTAAGGAAGACATGGTTTTAAGTCGGTTGGATAAAAAATGATCGCTCTTGGGTTACAAGTCTCTATCAATCCCAAGGCGGATAACATAGATTTTCTCTATGAAGGGAAACTCTGGAGAACTTCCAAAGCAGACATCGTGCAAGGGGTCTGTGCCAAATATTCCACAATGGAGTAGTTTTGGGCAGCCCTCGTGTTTGGATTATGAGAAGCCTTATTAAACGCACCTTTTGGGATGCGAGTCATCGTTTCTCCCATTGCCTTCTCAATCTGGAGAGGAGTCAGTGGGTTCGTGGCTTCTTTTCCCTTTTCAACAAATTTCAGCATTTTGTAATATTGAGTCCTCGTCGCTATATTAGCCTCGAAATTCATCATGTAAATATTCATGACCGGGTTGTTATTGGTAGGCGTGGGGAGTCCCTGACTGCCCCCTGCCACGCTTGAGGGTGCTAAAGCCTTAGCCATGTTTTTCCCTTGTGGAAAAGAGTTCGTCAGCACAATAGGATGTTGTTGCGCCAATAGCTTCTGAGCTTCTGCAAACCAAGGGCACAAATGAGTCAGGTGGTCTTCTGTGCAAATATTACACACATACTTCGACTTTTTTTCTTTATTTTTCCCCTTCCAGCATTATTGGTAGCCTTTTTATCCCCTTTACCCTTCTTATTCCATTGTTTCTTCTTTCCCTTGGGATGTTGGTTGGCCTTAGGGTTCATCGATTTCACATTGTGTACATCTGACGTCTGGGTAGGGGGAACAACCGAACTCGAAGTCTAGTTGGCCATAGTCTGTTGTATTGAAAATTGTTGCAACTGATTCGACAACAGGTCTGTGGAATTGTTTCGCGCTGAACCCACAATACCGTCAGCATGGGGTCTAGAATTTTTCTTGGCTTTATCGAGAATAGACCGCGATGCATCTGGAAAAATCTCATAGAGCATGCTGGACTGAGAATAGATCAGTTCAAGTTGTTGCGCTCTCATAATCGCCTCCTCTTCTAAAAACACTCTGGAAGTCGCTATGTCCTTGGATATGCAAGGCACCAAAGACTTCATGAACCACTCAAGAAAGAAAGCAGGAGGGACCTGGACCTTAATTAATCTCTTTCGACATCGCCATTCTCAGATATGATCAAAGATGTGATCGACCTTGGTTTGCTCAAAGTTGGCCAACAATTTGGTGTCGACATCGTATCTCACAGGTAACTAGAAATGGTTCAAGAAGACCATCGCTAAGTCGTTGAAGTAAGAGTACCTCAAGCGGTCTAGCTCAATATACCATTTCACAGTACCCCCTATAAGAGTGTGTTGAAAAAGGCGCAATTGGACGGAGTCATCCCTCAGTGAGTTTGACAAGAACCATAAATGAAAAGTCATCACATGATCACCTGGATCCTCGCCAGGCTTGCCTTCAAATTTCAGAATATCTGAGGGAAACTTAATCAACATGGGGGGCTAATGTGGATCATGATAAATTAGGTCGTTCAGTAATCTCGAAAAATCTGCTAGATGCAGCGTTGCTAGAAACGATAGTTTCAGTTGTGAACTATTCAGAGGAAAAGCGGGTCTTGGAGTTTGACTGACACCAGGTTTCTAGAAAAAGTGGGACTGTTGGCCAAGGTTTTGGTAAAAATTGTGGCCTTGACCAGCATAGGGTAACTACATTTGTTGGGGTATCATCGACTGACTCCCGTAATTGGACAACATAGCTTGTGCAAGAATTTCTCCCTGCATTGTGTTCCAAGGATTTTGGAAGGGGATGCTCCCAGTTGATCTGACGGGAATGGGTACAGAGCCTTGCTCGAGGTTCGATTGAGCATGGAAGGGGTTTCCCCTGACCAACATGCCTTGCGAGGGAACTAATCCCTGCCAAGTATTCCAAATACCTTATGTGGAGAAAACTCTAGTTGTCGCTCCTTGTGAAGGAATAATACCATGCACCGGGTTCTGTTGCCCAAAATCGAGGTTGCCCCCAGTCGAAGAAAAAGCATTTTTCCTAAACACGTCAAACAAAGAGAACAACATAGATCCCACCGACATTGTATAATATGAAGGTCCTAAACTGCCTCTACCAAACAAGCTATAATTAGTGTTTGGCCCAATTGGTTGTTGAAAAGCACCACCGAGCGAAGGGGATAGAGGAGGTATATGACCCCCATCGTAAGGGATAGCATTAAAAGGGACAAAAGCGCCTCTGGTTGACCCTTTCACGGGAGCATTTGAGCTCCCCACCCCCAGACCCATGGTTTGTAAGGTAGAGTACGTAAGAACCGAGTTCGAATCAAAGTCGAGCATCCCATATGAGAAGGGAGGGCCCGTTGCACTTTGAGTGAACGAAGCGGTGGTCGAAGCCGATAAAGGTATCATACCACTCCCTGAAGTTGAGGGAGTCGAGACCACTATGGTATGGACTGGCGAAGGTGGGAGAGGGGGTAATATTCCCCCTACAGTTGTAGTCGTAACTGGAGTATGAGGATTCCTGGACAAAGTAGCAGCATTCGCTTCCATTGCCGCTTGTAGGACTAGCTGGCGCTCAGAAGGTGTAACCTCAGTAGGGATAACCTGAATCAAGATCGGTGCCAACAAGTCAGTAATCGGAGGGTTGGATGGCCTGAGAGCCTCTGCCTCAAGGTAAAAAATGTTAGGTTCCTCTAGAGTCGAATAGTCTCCTCTCGGAGTAGGCTTGAGCACAGTTTCCTACATCCCGGTCGCTTCAAATTACCCTTCTTGGTCAAGTTTCTTGGTCAAGTCTTTTCCGCAACGGTGGCGGAGGTGGCTCCAATGTAACCTATGACAGGCCCTAAAGCCTTCACGACTGACGAAGCTTTTGATCTTCCACCTTGTGAAATGATCAACCGACATAGTAAGGATTAACTAGTGTTTACACACCAAGCACGCACTTAAAATTTTCCTAAAGACAAATCAAGCAGTCGACTATCTAGTAGGAAGGAAAGTTATGTCAATCGACACTAGAGAAACTAACCAATGAAAGTGCAACTTGAACACTGAAGCACCCTCTGGGTATAATATGTGAAGCATGATCCGACGTCTTCTCGAGGTACCACAGTATACCTCCACAGTTGCCCATGAAAGTCCCTAAAATATGGGAAACTAGGCTTCCAGCTCGCAGTCAGTCACCAAGCGGGTATAGTCGACGGTCGGGCAGATCGTAATGAGAAGGATAACAAGTATGAAGCCTATAAAGGGAATCGAAAGCAAATGGTCTGGAAGACAATAGAGGATCTTGAATGGATTCAAGGTCCACGAAGCTCTGTAGGAAAATGCAGTCTGTATTATTTCTGAGACAGACCCTCAATATACGTTCCCCACTATGTTTAGTCCGGCTTTGGAGGGGTTATCTTCGCTGCCTTTCCTCACGTGACCTCATTTTTATCCCCTATGTTAGAGGGGGGTCCCGAATAAATT
>JASDQU010948797.1:9810-22048 GCA_032191745.1 Picea mariana
TAAAGTCCCACAAGTCAAAATGGAAAGAATAGTGGAAATATGTGTTATTTCTTCATTTCAAAGAGGATTCCTTAAGATGGAAGGAATCATTGGACTATTTCCAGCTGATGAAACTTCCAGGCGAAGAATTGGAAAAATTACTTTTAGATAGGTGGTCTCATGTTGGAAAACAAGATAAAGAGAGCACCAAGGGTTTATTTTCATGTGACAGATATATATTATAGGTTCATGGTTGTATTCATAAAGAAAATGTCATTGTTTCTATTAACCCTAGTGGCATGCATAATTTCATCAATGTTTAGTTGGTTAATAGATTGCAAGTTCCAGTAAAGAATATTCAAAGCACATAAGTTGAGGGTGAAAATGTTCAAATTGTTAAATAGTTGAAGATTACCATGGATAAATATGTGTTGCATTCATATTTGTATGCTATGGATATGGATGAAGTGGACATTGTTTTGGGATATCCTTGAACAGAATCAATGGGTACCATTAATATTAATGTGCAAAAGAAGTTTTTGAAGTTGTGGTACAAGAAAAAGAAAATCACATTGCAGGATGTGTCTCTTAATAAGAAATATGGGCCCACCCAGGTCAACAAAGCAGTTATTGTCGATTTTGAAGTTGAATCAGAGGAAGAGTCTACAGAAGGAGATGAAGCAAAACCATGGGAAGAACACAATAAGGAAGCTAAGGAGGTCCTTGACTCAAAGACACAATGTGTTGCAAATTCGACAAAAAAAGAACAGATTCCTACAGTTGTTGTATATCTCCATCCACATCATTTAGAGAAACAACAGTCATCAAAGAAAGGGCATGAGAATCAACACACTTATGCACCAGGAGGGAACCATAAAGGAAACCAATCACGAGGTGCATGGAGGAATACTAGCACTACACGAAGACATCAGGCTCGAGAAACAATCCCATGGCAACCTCGACATAATGCAAAGAAATATCATGGTGGCAAGGCAGCAGATGGACATCCTGTTCAAATTCCATTGGGATGGATGGATGGTCGTACTTGGTACCAGTTGGCTACATTGCTCAGCCGGTCATATCGTATGGTTTATTCTCGTGTTTTGAGGACAAAACATGTGAAGGGGGATGGAATGTAGTATACCTAGGGAAGTAATATGGGGTACCTAGGGAGGTACCCAATGGGAATGTGGTTATGTATTATTAGTGGAAGACATTTAATATATGATAATGTGGTCATTCAATGTAAGGTGGACTAGGTCCACTATATTAATAAAGGCCCACTATGGTAGTTAGATGTAATAAATGTTAGAAGGATCTCTAGAAGGTTCCTAGGAGATAGAGAGAGCTATATAAAGAAGTGTAAGCAATGTAATGAAACATAGTGAAGAATATTGTGAATGTATCAAGCATTGCTTGAGGAGTGTTATCCTTCCTTAAGGATTAATATATGGTGTTACCCTACCTCAAGGGCTTTGACTATTTATTATGTTCAGTATTTGGTGAATGGTTTGGTTTATTCATGGTTATTGTTGAAGTATATTTGCAGATATATTCAGGAACTTAACAGTTCTTATATGTTGAATTTGCTTAACATATCTAGATTTACATATGGAATTTATAATTTAATTTGATAGTTATCTTGTTGCAGTATCTACTTGGTTTCTTTTGTAGGTTGGTAGAGATAAAGGTCTGGAGAAAGACAAACGTCAAGAGTGAGTATCTTCACCAAACATTTGGATACAAGGTACGAGATCCTTCTTTCTCTCTTCTAAGTAATCATTTCTTTATTGATCTGTATATTGGAGGGTAGGTTTAGTGTTTTATATATGATTATGATATGTTGTGACATAGAACCAAGGTCATAGGGTAGAAAATCCCATAACAAATCCCCAAGTATCCTTGCAAGTGATGGATAGAAACTAAACTTAAGATAATATTTATGCTCAAGACATACGATAGGGGAAAATTTATGAGGTATTTTATTAAGAAAAAACATCCCCCTAATCTGTTGCAATGTAGTTGTGACCTCTAAAGTTTTATCAGTGAAGGAAAAATCATGACATAATTGAGTTTGCAGTACCTTCCAACAAGTAGTTTGTTTTCTGGTCTCCTCATGTACATACCAGGATTTCGGTATTGTCCCTAACGAGTGGAAGAAATGATGCACCCAAAATTGAGAAGGTATTTTCTTAGCTTCACACATCCCAAGACAATACTCAATATGAGCAACTGGATCAAAGGAACTGTCATAGGTCTCTAAAGGTAAGAATTGTTTTTTCATATTCTTATATTCACACGACTAACAAACTTGTGATGGAGGGAGAAATCGTTTTGAATAGAAATATGAATATTGTCCTAGAAATAAAGTGTCCCCTTATGATTATCCCATCATCTAGCAAGAAGCGATCTCATGGATATATCGATAGATGAAATTTAGTGCTCCTCCGCAGCCTTATCCTCCATGTCAAAAAGAAAAGTATGAAAGTCTGAAATCCCATCATATGTTGGATATTTACATATTTCATCCCCAATCCATCGTACTGAGGAGATAGTTATGCAATGTCTAGAAAAGTTTTCATATCGTCCTTGTTGCTAGTTATTAAAAGTTTCTTCAGAATCCTCATCCACATAATGAAAAATTCATCGACTCATTGAGCCATCTGTGTTGGGGTTAATATAGTAATCTATTTTCCCTACATTCATATGATATAATTGATCAAGGACATCTAGCTCCAAAGTATCATCACCAGGTTCAGTATATCTTGGACCTTGATAAGGATCTAAAGGTTGAGTAACTTTCATACCATCATATTCAAAAGTCATAGTGTCCTTCTTAAGTTCAATGATAGCATAATTATCATAATCCAAATTGATTCCTAATAGGGAAGGATATGGATCCTTTTCTCACATTATCTCAATAACTTCAAAATTAGCCAATGTCTTAACACTAGCCAAGCCTACCTCTACATTTTGTAACCTTCCCATTGGAGAAATACAATATTGATAGGCCATAATGAGTTGAATAGGAGAGTATACTAGATTAGGTTTCCCCATTTCCTCCCAATTCTTCTTAGGTATAATGTTAACATCAAAACCCAAATATAGCATAACATCTTCATTTCATAATCATCTAGCTGATCATTTAACCTAAACTCCCTTCCCGTTCTTTTTCTTCTTCTTTGAACCCTACCTTCTTTCCTTTATAGAATGTTAGCAACAATATACTCTCATGGATTTCCTTCAGTTCCCAAGGCCATTTAATATTACTCCACAACTTTTCAGTAAGTTGATCATCATCTAATATGTTAGAAAATAATTGAAACCAAAGATCAACCTATTTTTGTTACTTACCTGAGGGATCCAACTGAACATAAGATTCTTTGACTAACCTCAACTTATTTGGGGTCAACTTGAAGCTTGGTTCCACAACTTTATGGGTCGATGGGCATATTTATGAACAACTCCACTGCATTTTTAAATAACTCCTTATGTTGTGTAGGATCATAATTGACATTGTTTGGAATAGCCTTCTGAATCTTAACTGGATGTGGACTCTCTGCATCGAATCCAATCTTTGTTCCTCCCCATGTATTAAGGATAATTTTAAGGATGGAAATTTGTATTAAAATGTAGAAACCTAGGCTAATCTTACTAGTCCTTAATATGCAAAATGTAATATGTTTGGCTATATTTTTGTAAAAATATTCAAATTTATAAGGATTTTGTATAATTTCTATAAAATTTTGGCGATTTTTGTGGAAAAATAATTTTATTCTATGGAATTTGGACAAATCGTTTTCAGAAACAATGGAAATTGGCGAATCTTTTTTGGGATAAACCATGGAAAATTATCCCATTTGTGAAATTTAGCCCCTAAAATCATCTAATAACATTGATAGCAGACCTACTCTCTTCGGCCATGGATCTTGGTTCAGATTTGATCAAATTATCCCCTCTCTAGATCATGTGATATTCCCACTTAAATATCAGATCAGGGAAGTCTTCAGTGGTGTGAGTATTGTTTCTACAATGTGAGCACCAGGATCTTCTTGGGAGTGGGAAATCTCTCGCAAGATGCCCTTTCTAATCACAATTATAACAATGAATTGGTCCTCTTCTGCCAGTTCATCCATATTTGTATCTTCCTCCACCTCTGCAACCTCCTCCATATCCTTGAGGTTCTTCATTCACTCGGAATGCAAATTGGTCTAATCTATCTGCAAGCGCATAGAAACCATGAGATTGATCAGTATAATGAGTGGGAGAGCCACATAACTCATAGTACAATATATTAGGAGAATGTGAATACTTTTTAAAAATAGGGAAATGTTGTGGAGGGTGGCCTCGATTTCTACAAATTTCACTGTCTTCATTATTCTGAATGCCCTGGTTATAAGGACAAAGCATGACATTGGACTGGCCCAAGGAATGGTGTTGTGGAAGCAACTTGCGCAACTCCTCCTGATGGTCCAACTAGAGGTGGTACCATTGGGGCACTAGAGGGCCATGCACCTCTCAACCTTGGACATTTAGTCACCAAGTGACCTTCAGTGTCACATCCTATGCACCAAACTTGAGGTCGACCTGTCTTGGGAAGGGTCAACTATTGAATATTTTCAATAAGTGCAGAAATATGACCTTACAGTTGCATGAGACTCACATATTTAGGAGGTATCATAAATCTTAGACTCCTCGTATATCCTTCTATGGCCTCAATATTCATATAATTATCTAATGCTTCTACTAGAGTGGCTATCATTTGTTGTGTTAGAGGTATGTGTGTCAAAGGTAATAATCCTTAGATAAACCACTACCTTTGGTGATCCTCATGAATGAGATTTACCAGTTTTCCTATTGCATATATGAACCTCTGATTATACTCCCATGCATATTCACCATCTCTCTATTTTATATCACACAACTTTGTAGGTGCTTGCTACTTTGATTGCAGTAATCAAAACACTGCAATGAACTTGTGTTGTACTTGAACCAAAGTGAAGGCTGGACCTTGAATCACTGGTTCAATGAACTTGATATACCATATAATGGATCGACCTCTCAGATTGGTCTGGAATTCCACCAATTTGTTTTCATCTAGAGTCCCTTGTGACCTCCAAATGGCTTCACAGACAAACCAATGGTGTTCAACATCTTCGTCCCCCTTTCCCCAAAACTCAGGGTATCGAGTAAGGGACCCTGTAGTTTGTGTTGCCATCAATGAAGTTGTAAATCTTGGTAAAATGAACCCAAGAGGTCCTGGTTGTGATATTATAGTGGAACTCACCACACTTCCACAACTACTTCCTAATATACTTGCAGAACTAGGAAAACTTAAAGAATTGTGAAAAATGGATGTTGTAGAAGGATGAAATAAAGAAGTTACTAGATTGGCTGACAACACTGGGGGAATAGGTGATTCAGGGTTGGTTCCCTTGCCTCCAGAATATATTTATTCGATTTGGGGAGAATCATTCTCCTGTAATGTTATACTCACTTCTTTATGCACACCATCATATTCTTGAGTAACAGGTTCAACTTCTTATGTAACTTCTTCTAGGGTCCAGGATAAATCTTCTTCATCAGTGGTGACACCTACTCTTACTCTTTCATATACCTCCTCTGAGAACTCTTCCTAATGTCAGCTAACTTGGGAACTTTCAACTATCACACCCCTTCTCTCTTTCAACCATTGACTGACCAGTCTTCCTCGTCGTTGCAATTTCTGCAACTCCTCTAGATTGTCTCCATTACCACCATCTAATCCAATCTCTTTTTGCAACTGATCGGTCTACTTCATTGTTGTATTCATCTGATTCTGCCACCATTTTTCAACAATATCATCTTTCCTCAGAGCTCATTTGTCTCTTGCACTCTTCTCAAGTCGTCCCCCCATACCTCAGAGAAAACATCTCGTTATATTAACTCATGAACCCTCCTAGAAATCACCTCTCCTCAAGAGAAGGTGTTTAAGCTTCCATGTCACATAAAGGAACAAGAAACATTCCTTCTTCTACCAGAAATATATTGATCCACAAAGGTATCTCCCACAACAGTCTACCTCTAGCTCTGTATATGAATATAACTTCTACTTTTGAAAAAACTTGGTGATTTTCTGCAACAAATTCAATAATATACCATTCAAGAGTATTTTGCACCCATAAAACTACATCTCTTGAGATATGTTTACCCAGACGATGATGAGACGCTAGAATCTCAGAAGTATGGATATAGTTTTCTTGGCTCGGTATTTATAATATGGGGATTTTTGCAACCAATCCAACCATTGAAACAACTCCTCCAGAAATTTAACCCAAAAAAGTTTATATTGGTCACTAGTAGGTTTAGCATAGAAAACAATATATTTCACAACCCTAGGATTATTTTTTCGCAACTTGGCTTCCCACCATACAAATGCATCATGCTTTCGTTCCCAACAATTCTCAATCTCATACTTTTAGATCCGATGAGGTATCCTCTAAAAACTCCCTCTAAATCTCAGTCTCGACAACAAAACCATTTGTTGGCGCAAAATTGAGACCAAGGTTCTCGATGGTTTACCAACAAAGAGATCTGTTGTAGTCTAGGAACTCTAGAATTTTCAACCTTCCACAGGAGAAGTAGGTCTCACCTAAAGTGTATCTAAGACATGTAAGATGAGAGGAATTATAGATAATACCAAACTGGATCTACTTCTACAACATACAAATCCATAGCTAAATTGTTGAACTCAAGTTACAACAACATTCAAATATTAACAAGAAAATAAGCATGCACATAGTAAGTCCGTAGATCCATCCATATTAGTAATATACAACCATAAAAGAATATTTTAGGCCCCTAATCACATCATTATATTAATTGAAACAATATAAAACTTCTTCATGCATTACAGATCCAACCGATCTCCTCAAAATCCAAGGACTCTCATTACATTAGCTCAAGAATAGAGATCAAGCTCTTACAAACCAGGATAATATTTGACAAACTTAGTACGGACTCAAAACTCACCACAGATTCAACAGTGGTAACGACTGAGACAATCACCATAGCCGATCATGACAATAAGAATACATAAAAATAATTACAACCACCTTTTTTCTTTACATTTCTATTGTATTTTTACTGCACACCCTTGATAAAGTTGATTAACTAAATAAAATCTACTTTTCTATGTCCCCTGTATCTCCTTTTTCCACCTCTAGTATTTGCATTTTTCGTCGATTTTTAATCTTCCAGTTGTCGCGTGACTTGTTTTACTTTGTCCATCGCTTGGCTATCCTTATCTCTTTATAAAAACTAATGGGCCAAAAAGACAATCATACATCAACCTACTCGAATATCATAGAAGGAAATGGAGGATAGAAGATCAAAAGGACTTATGATTTGGTTGTAAAAAAAATGGTCAGAAGGGCATAAATGTCAAGTCAAGAAAAAAAATTGTTCACCTTGGAAAATAATGATGAAGAGGAAGTGGAGGAATCTACACAAATAAATGAGGAAGAACTTGTTGTTAGAAAAACAGGATCGCAGAGCAATAAAATAAAAACAAATGCGGAAATAAAACATAGAATATACACAAATATACGTGGTTCACCCAGTGTGGGCTACGTCCACCAAAGAAATTTCCAGGTCCTTCCTTTATTATTATCTGGCAAAATGAAGGGATACAACCTACAACACACCCATTTTAACTTCCTCTTATTTTTCTCACAGTCTCCTCTCTGAGAATGAAATATTCGACATAATACATAACTGCAATACAATTCCCTACTAACTTAGCTGACCTCATCATCAAAGTCCACTTTTACATAACTTAGCTAATTAGTAACCATATTAAATTCATTTAAATGATATGCAACAAACCCACCTTCTGACATCTTCATATTAAATAATCGCTTCATTAGAAATACCTTATTGGACGCCAAGGGTTTTTCATACAGTTTAGCCAATGCATACATCATCTCCTTCATTGTATTTTCTTTTGAAATATTGAAATCCACTGACACTACTAGGCTCATCTGTATCATTCCTAGTGCCTTTCTGTCAAGAACCTCCCATTCTTCACCCTTCATGGTCGTCAGCTTCTTTTCTATTACATCTTCCTTAACTAGTAGTTTTGGCCATTAAATTTCTCGAACCTAAACTTTATATATTCCACCATTGCTCCCACTCGAACCAAGAACCCTCTTTTCCTACGAGTTACCTTTCTCTCTAACACCAGTTGTTAGAAAAACAGGATCGTGGAGAAATAAAATAAAACAAATTTGGAAATAAAACACAAAAGATACACAATACAATAGAGACATAGATATACATGGTTCACCCAATGTGGGCTACGTCCACCAGAGAAATTGGCAGGTCCTTCCTTTATTATTATCCAACAAAACGAAGGGATACAACCTACAACACACCCATTGTAACTTCCTCTTCTTTTTCTCACAATATCCTCTCTCAGAATACAATATTCTCCAGCATACACAGTCGCAATACAATTCCCTCATAAAAAAGGGTTGCCTTCTAGGAAAAAAAACCCTAACATAACTTCTACCATCAGATATGCGACCTTATAATGAACGATCTAGATTGACTACTAAATTGAAATATTTGAATTGAAAAAAAAAGGGGGGGGGGAGGGGACATGAATTATGTATCCTACAGTTTCTTTGACCTAGATATGAATTAGAAAGATAATCAGGCTCCACAACCAACACTTGTCAACTTAAAAGAGCAATAAATAGAGACAGAAATTGTGCACAACATTGATTTGGACAGGTGCAAAATATGTGTTCATGCATAGACAAGTTTGTCACGACCAAAAACCCTAAATATTCTAGGTTACATTAAGAAGTAAAAGGTTATATTTCTCATTGACATGGGTAGCACCCATAACTTAATTCATAAAATATTAGTAGAGCACCTCAATTGTTTTGTATATCCAGTGATGGATTTTCAAGTTTTTGTTGCTAATGGAGGGAGTATTTATTGTGTCGGGAAATACCACAACATTAAACTAAGTATGGGAGAATACAGTTTGGAAATCCCGATGCATGCCATTCCCATTGGAGGTATAGATGTTGTTCTACGGATTCAATGGTTGAGAATATTAGGTACAATTTCTACAAAATATAATGAATTATTCATGAGATTTGAATTTGAAGTTACTCAATATGAACTCAAAGGGTTAAAATCTGGACCTTTTCAAGTCATCCGCTCTCACAGAATCGAAAAACTCATAAAAAATGTTTGAAAGGGAGTTTTGGTTAAACTTTATTGTGTGGAAGTTAAGAAAGAAGATGAAAATATTCTAGAGGAATTAAGATGCATATTGGAAAAGCGCTATAGGGTCTTATAAGAAGTTACTAAAGGTCTAATCTATCTAGAGATCATGAACATGAAATCAAACTAATACCAAGAAGTACTCCTAATAAAAGACCTTATATATATCCTCATCAACAAAAGGGGGAGATTGAGAAAATAGTACAAGACATGTTGTATTCATGTATTATTCAACCAAGCAGGAGTTCATTGTCGGCTCTAGTAGTGATGGTTAGAATAAAAGATAATTCTTGGAAGATGTGTCTTGATTATAGATATCTAAACCAAATAACCATAAAGGATAAATTCCCCATTCCAAATATTTATGAGCTATTAAATGGGATTCATGGGCTTTCTTATTTTACAAAGATGTATCTTAAATCAGGATACCACCAAATCAGATTAAGAAAAGACGACATTCCCAAAACAACTTTTAGAACTCATGATGGGCACTATGAGTTCTTGGTCATGCCTTTCAGGTTGACTAATGTTCCTTAAACTTTTCAAAGCCTTATGAACAAAACTTTTCGACCCCATCTTAGAAAGTTTTTGTTGATTTTCTTTGATGATACACTTATCTATAGCAAATCATGGTAATACCACATTAAACATGTGGATCAAGTCTTGCAAATTCTTGAGAACAGTCAATTGTATGTAAAAATATCATAATGTTATTTTGGGAAATAACAAGTAGAATATTTAGGTCATATTGTTTCAAGGGAAGGGGTTAAGGTGGACCCTCAAAATATCCAAGCTATAACAAAATGGTCTACTCTTAAGAACATAAAGAGTCTTAGAGGAGTTTTGGGTCTTACAAGATATTGTTGGAAATTTGTTAAGAATTATGCACGCATTGCAAGCCCACTTACATCTCTCTTTAAGAAAAATTCATTTGTATGGAATGAATAGGCTACCTTAGAATTCTCACTCTTAAAATATGTCATGTATTCTACACCAGTATTGGAAACACCTAATTTTGGAAAAACATTCATTGTTGAATATGATACATATGAACAAGGAATTGGAGAAGTATTTATGCAATAAGGGAGACCATTGGCTTTTGAAAGTAAACAACTAAAGGGAAAATACTTGGTGAAATCTACATATGAAAAAGAAATGGAAATAATTTTACATGCAATAAAAAAATGGCGACAATATCTCATTGGGAGGCATTTTAAATTCAAGACAAACCATGATAGTCTAAAATACTTTTTGGAGAAAATTTTGTCATCGGAAGAGAAACAAAATTGGGTAGAAAAAATGCATGGGTTTGACTTTGAAATAATCTACAAAAGGGGAAGGACAATGTGGTCTCAAATTCCATTTCCAAAATAGAAGAATCCTCAAGTTTATATTCCATTACATCGTTCGTTCCAGTGTGGTTAGAATAAGCATACCATGAATGGAAAAATGGAAATAGTAAGAGATAAAAAAATACAAGGTATTAAGGAAGGGATGAACTCTGATATGTAAACTATTGTGGATATTCCACTGGAAAGTTTTTTACAACATATCTAATAAAATTACTAAAATATTTACTTTGAAGGTTAATTTCCTTTGGATCTCAGATTCTTTAATTACTGGTTTTTTTCTGCTTAAATGTGTGAAATAGCTTAAATGTGAAAAATAGAGAACATAAATAAATACTCACACACCATCCAAAAATAAACACAATATATAACCTAGGAAACCTAATACAGGAGAAAAACTAGCTAGAAGGTGAGGCCACTCTGCTCTCTTTTCTTCAAAAGAAAGTACAAAGAAAGAGGCACTCTGTGGAGTTTTCTTTGACATTTTGGCATGTATGGCTACTACAGAATATCTCCTCCTCTATTATGATTACAAAATACCACTCTCAATTTTTATTTTCAACTATGGAACAAGATACAATGCAAAATAATGGAAACCCTTCTCCTCCTAGCGGCCTGATATTTAACATATCTCAATAGTCATCTAGGAGTAGCGTTTTCACTTCCTCAACCCTCAATTATGATAAGGTTTTGTATCTTCTAGAATATTCCTGAAAGTACATACATGGATAGCCCCATATGTGTGAGTAATGGGGGATAATGTGGCATCCACCTGTAGCATGGTGGTCAATATAGTAGGTCAACTTCTGGGAGGCATAACTTTTTCATACAAGCTCCGACTGATGTGATCCTTGCACCATTGGAAAGGTCTCAATGCGTAGAACAACTTCATGGGATCCTAGCTAAATCTAGGAAAAATATTACCCCCAAAAAGGTCATTTGATTCCTCAAAATGGCTTTGGAAGGTTTCAGACCCCAATTTTCCAAACTAGGACCTACCATTAAAATGACCCTGCAAGATTATTCCCCGAATTTTTCCACTATTAAAGCATCAAGATAAATTACAAATAATATAATGATCTAATACAGATCATGCCTCCCCATTTAGAGAGGATTTTGGCCCCCAAAATATTTACTAAATGAGGTGATTTCCTCTACCTTCTCCATGGAGTACCACTTTTCTTTGCTTGGAAGTTGTTCTTTCAACTCAATCTGCCAAACGTCATGTTGCCCCTGTATTGAAGTTCAGGACCTATTCTGTAAAATTATGTCCTATGCCAACTCTACCATAGAATCTGGTGTTAAGTCCTCTATGGAAGGTAGGACCTGCTAATCCTCCTTATCCAACATAGAAGACTCATAGAGTTTGAGATTATTCACATTCACTATTGAGTAAATGCACATGTATGGGGGTAGACTAAGTTTGTAAGATTTATATCCCACCTTCTCTAATATCTCAAAAGGTCCATACCAAAAATACTTGATCTTATTATCAAGACCATGTAGTCTTTCCTTGTTTGGTTGTAACCAGACTCTGTCTCCCACTTTGAATGACTTCTCGGTTATGTGTTGATCATGTCTAGCCTTGTATTTTTCATGTGATTTCTTTAGTGTCTCATGTACTTGCAAAT
>JASDQU010948799.1:30943-41186 GCA_032191745.1 Picea mariana
GAAAATGGTCAAGTTGAGTCCATTAACAAGGTACTCAAAACAATGCTCCAAAGTATGATTGGAAAACATAAATCCAATTGGAATATAATGTTATTCTCATCCTTATGGGCATATTGAACCTCTGCCAAGACTTCCATGTGCTTCACACCCTTCCAACTTGTGTATGGATTGGAGGAAATACTACCCATTGAATGTGAAATTCATTCACTTAAGTTAGTTGTTGAACTCTTTCCCGATATCTCCGCTAAAGAAGAATGACTACTATACTTATCTCTCCTTGATTAGTAACGTCGTGAGGCCATCATGGCTAACAAATCCCACCAAAAGTGAGTAAATTCACAATATGATCAGAAAATTCACCCTCAAACTTTTTCAAAAGGTGACTTAGTGTTGGTCTACAACCAAGACTGTGATAAACTGGGCATAGGAAAATTTGAACCCTTCTGGCATGTCCCCTATGTTGTTAAATGCTCTCTTCAAAAAGGATCCTATGAGTTAGTTTATTATGAAGGAAATATCCTTATGGATCCCCATAATGGGCTCTACTTGAAAAATTAATACACATAAGCCTCGCGTTATCTAGTGCTTTTGTATCGTATGTATTATAGTATGATATGGTGGTTTATGTCTTCCTTTTTATGTGTTAGTCCTGGTCAATATGCTTACCCTACATAAATGCTTGAACTGCAGATGTCGTCGTTTCCCTCACCCTATTTTGGATACATGGATGGAGCTAGTCGCACCTCCTGGAATGTTKCTTCTGTTTCCTRGGTAATGCTTTCACCCACCAATGAGATAGTCAACTCTAGGGGCATCTATCTAGGAACTACAATGAACAATGTTGCAGAATATAGTGTCTTCATTGAAATTCTGACCGAAGCATCTACTTTGGGAATATGTAACCTGATAGTACACCTAGATTCTGATCTCATCATTTCACACCTCAACGTGACTTATTCTATTCGACATCCTATTATTTTTTGGAAATATTTAAGGGTATGACTCTTGGAATGATCATTTCAGTTTATCACTTATGAACATATACCAAGACAATTCAATTCTTTAGCTAACTCACTAGAAATGTTTGTGTTGAATTGGCATCTACTTCATTAAAAAACATTAGATTAAACAATCATTGTATAAACCATTTCATCAGATATATATAATCAAAAATCACAAAGCCATATGTCCATATATATAAAGTGTGTCCAAAAAATATCCAAAACTGGTATAACATAACAAAATTGGGCTTTTCGCCCATATATCCACAACATAAAATGCACCAAATTTCCATCATACTAAAGAACAATATTCATATTGAGGATCCCTATGGTCATTATAGAAAATGATTGCTCGCATGACCTTCCACAGAAGGCCCCCAGACAGGTTCTCCACACCTACTGCGCTCCTCTGCATATGTAGAGGTATATTGTCCATATGTGGAACTGAAATTACCATAGTCAAACACTCGATATTATTCTCAATATCTTCAAAGATCTCTACATCATGTCTCCCAACATGAAGTCCTATACCAATCCTGAGTTTTTCACCTCACCTATTCAGTGGCGACATACCCGCTAGACGTGTTGGTGCACAATCTTTCCATCACAAATCATTTGTTATGTTACACACAAAAAAAAATTATATATCATAAAATCACAAAAACATTAAAAATACAAAACAAAAATATATATACTAAAAATTTATCTTTCTTACTGAACTCATCATTGAATATTTCCCCCTCGGGGAGAACCATATCTGGATCATCGCGGTAGTACACACCATGATATGCATAATCATCTATCACCAAAATATGGCAATCCCAATATCGAAAAAATTTGGCATCAAACTGGAATTGCATTCCCCCCCCGAGTCGAGATAGAATATATGCCCATTTCTTCATAGTTGGATCTCTTTACCCAACATCTGTCACCACATCCCATGGACATGATGAAGGCACTCGCTTTAAGAAGAAAGATAATAAAATGGATCCATAAGAAAATTTCTTTTGTCGACCCAACCTACACTTGGTTAACTGATCCTTATGTTTGCCAACACTGCAACACACCAGTTATATATTGTAGGGGATAGACTCATCACTGCATAATTTACTTGTCTCCTCGAAGCCAAGTATGACCCAGTACTTCCTGTCGCCCATGTAATGGTGATTAAAACGGTGAGTAAGGTCAATTCCACTACCTGACTAATTGGAAACTTATTTCTACTCTTCTATGTACCCAGATGAAAGTAGTCTGCCACATAGTCATCCACCTAGTTTGCACCACCACTCTTTCCACCTACCAAGACCACGGTGGCACCACGACGAGACAATCCCGTTAGAAAGTATATATCCTCAATCTCCAAGGTTAATACCTAGTCTCGTACAAGAAAGTGTTGTTGATCTGCATCCCACATATCGAAAAACCTCTGTAACATGATTGGCTGAGCTCTCATGTTCTGAAAAGGAAGAATTTAAGTAACCCACAAGTTATCAAATAATCTGGAGTGGGAGGATCATCCATCACAACATTATCATTCACTTCATGTTTGCGTTCTCTCCCCTCCAACATTATTTCTCACACCTGCCACAAACACCAAATTTATTTTTAGAACCCATTCTTATACAATAATCATAAAATATTTTGCAAAAAATGTCAAAAACACACTCGGTCACGACCCTCATGAGAAAACAGGGCGACCAATCGTGACCACTTTCTTTGGTCGTGACCTCCTTTGGTTGACAATCCGACCGGTCACAACCATACTGGTCGGTTGCCCCTCAACTCTACCATGGACATGACTGGTCATGATTTCCTTCTTCACATAGAGAGACTGAACCATTTAGTCGCCCCCCGCAAGGAGGCTAGTCGCAACCGTGTAGACTCAAAAATTTCGAGTCCTGCCATTAACAAATAAATGCATGAAATAGAAAAATGCAAGATGGGTTTTGTAAGTTGAGGTCCAACTTGTTGTTTATTGGCTGAAAGGTACATGATCTATGGTTCCATGCTTCGCAATCACTGCTCCAAATTTGAACAAGAAAAAGGCTCTCCAAACTTTCACCAAGGTAAATGGGTAAAATGAGGTAAAAACACTATTTTTTAACCCACATATAGCTTCATTTTAACCTTGTTCACACTATAAATAACTTGTTTTAATCATTTTTGGCTATTTATCATTTTTATTGCTCACAAAACCATATAATAACCCTATTTTTGTCAGGAACGCTATCGACATAAGTTATGGAACCATTCTATGGAGTCTTTTTTAAGCTCTTTTTTGACTCCTTAAAAAAGAAAAGATCGTCAAGTATGCTTGTCTTTTTCACACTCATATCATGGATTTGAAAATACTTCCACCTGGTATACGTTTACCCATTTTTCGGGCCAGATGGACTATTCACAAAAAAGGAACACCCTATCCCTTGTGTTAGGAGAGTTCTCGATCACATTCTTTTAAATTTTTTCAGGCCCATGAGACTAAAATTTATGAAAAAGGAACACCCTATCCCTTGTGTTAAGAGAGTTCTCCTTTGCATTCTTTTAAAAATTTTTCAGGCCCATGAGACTAAAATTTATGATAAAATTACTCCCTGGAGTCTTCTTTAATTTTTTCGGACTCCCTAAAACTGAAAACATTGGTGAACACAAACCTACTTGGGGTTGAGAAAAATCCACAAGTAAGTATATGGAGTTTTCTTTACTACCTTTTTAGACTCTCTAAATAGGAAAAGGACATCATGTTTTCCTTCTTTGGACTCGTTAAAATTTACATCCAAAGACCCAATCATGGGACTGAACCCGTCCTTCCTAAGGTTTGTTAATAATATGTCAAGGGACTCATCATCAGATGAGATATAACAAGCATCTGGTATCCTCCTCCAACTTGTAAAACTATAAAGAAGTACTCACTAGTCATGGTAGGGAATGTTTAGAAGGGTTTTTACCTTTTTATATTCATTATCTGGTAGTTATCATTACTTTCTGTCGCCCTTGAACAATGCACTTGTTTTACCACCCCATACAACAATCAGGTTATCCATTTTCTCTCATTTGAACACCATTCCCATCATTGTGTCACGTTCCCCTCACTGATCCATGAACACTTATTATTCTCTTCACTTGAGATAATGTTTTCGATTCAAGCCATTTGTCGTGCATACCTGTTCAAGTGAAGTTCTACATGCGTCAGTCACCTTCCATCCCTTTATTCCTATTTACCACCACCATCCCTATGTCAGTGTGCTGCAATATTATCATTTTCACACCATCCATCTTTCCCTATTTCGTGTTGACTGACGGGGGATACATCAAGGCCCTGCTTCGATGAATTTCGTCCTTTCGACTTCATCCCATTATCCAGGATTGAAATCTAGAAACCCACCAATACCCTGGGATTTTCATATATCAGTGGCAGGTCTCCTTGCATTTTTATAGTGGGTTCACATCATTGACTCTTGTCAAATGATATCAGTGGTAGGTATCCTTGCATTTTGATAGTGGGTTCACATCATTGACTCCTGTCAAATGACTCTACGATTGTTCGAATTCAAATCCTTTATTCACACTTCGTATATTGTAATCAGTATATTGGGTTCTATCATCATCATTGGTGGACTCCCTTACATTTGATAACGGTATAAATCAATGGTTGATAATCAAACAGTTTCTACCATGCTCGACTTAAACTCCTTTATTCGCATGTCATAGAATCATACCATTTGGATTACAGATGAAGACCTTGGGGAAGATTAATCTCTTGTTACACGATATTCTTTCCCAAGTTGCAATGGAGATTATTTACGAGCACTTCACCCATTGCTCAATATTTTTTGTGACATCACATAGATCCACATTTTTACTTGGTTGTGGCTATGATTTCACTTGCATCTTTCATGGATCCACGGTATATAATTTAATGTTCATAAATCAAGTCATGTTTGTTTGTTGATGGATCCATGATGTACTTTGTCGTCATCACTTGCATCATGCATATATCTGCAGTGTATTTATGGCGTCTATGATATCATTTATCTTACCGAGCATGGGAATTACCACCTCGGGGATATTTTTCTGCAGGACAAATGATGCTCTTCTCCAAACTTCCTTTCCCACAGCTCTATGCCTTTATTGGTAAAGTATTTCGGCCATCATACACCTCTTCTGACCTCACACTTTAGGGCGAATCTGTTATAGCGTTATTAAACCCCTAACCCTTGGGGCATTATCTCCTAGAGGTCACCCACCCAATTCACCCATTTTCATCATCTTCCCACTGAGTTTCTAGCCTAATATCCCTTTGTTTTCCCTTTTCCTTCCTCAAGCCCGTGACCAAAGGGGTTGGTCTCCCTTTCTAGATTGCCAATTCATGATCGAGTCGCTCTGTCTGTGTGCTTAGGTCACGACCGAGCATAGAAGCTCCCTTTTTTGGACTTGGTTTCGATGGATGAAACCTCACTCTGATTTATCTGGGTTTATTCTCAAGAAGGCTTCCAGTATAATCCTAAATATATTATCATATTAACCATATGGCCTTATCTCCAAACCCCTATAAGAACCAATACATTTCCATGGGAAAGGGGAGAAAGAACTAGCAAATTTACTCTGGCCTTTTGGTGGAAAGGCTTGGGCAAGGAGCTTGGAAGAAAGACATCTCTCCAATTTACACCTGTAAGTTGTAATATTTCTTACTTGATTAATAGAAGATATGCTAGATGTTTCCCTCTAAACGATTTTTCATGTAAGTTTGAGTGTTCATTGGTAGATAATTTATATATTTGTAGATTATGACATATTATCAAGTTTAGAAGCATCCTTTGCTTGTATCTTTGTTCCTTTCTAAGGTATAGGAATAACCTAAGGGAGCTTAGCTCCTATAGGGTATAAAATCCCTACAACAGTAGTCATATCCAACTTTACCTTTATGAAACATTCCAACACCCTAGAATGAAGTAGCTCAAACATTCCATCACTCTACTACCACAACATTCTTGAATCGAATACTAATACTCCTAGTTTTCCATTAGACTACTTATTTCACACTTAATCTTTGCAATTGTCTACACCTCTCTTCCTTCAAGGCTAGGCAATCATAATTTTCCTTTCTATGCCCATTATTGAAATTATTCACCTGCTAGCTTCATGTCTTATGTGAGGATTCTTGCTTTTGTATTTTCAGTTCATTCAGATCCTATAGTTTTTGACTAATACTTTTGTTCCATTATTCTTGAGTTCTTTATCCGCTTTTCATTACTTCCCTAGTAATTCTTTGTTTCCTCAACTAGCTTCTACAAGATATGTCATGCTTCCATGACTATGATATCCAATCCTAGACTGAAATTGATCCAATTAAATCTCTAATCCTACCAAATCTACAGGCAACCATTTTTGTTATAATTATACATATTATAGAAATCTTCCAATTAATGCTATAGGTAATTTTTCTGCTTAATTCATGAAGAAATATATCATCATTCTCCAAATTATAACAATTTGATCTTATTATTCTGTAAGTAATCTTTTCGATGATTATCCCCATGACCCAATGTGATCTCCAAGCTGAAAGTTAGGGCTTCGTGCAAATAGGATCTTGTAGCGGCAATGGAATGGTTGTGTGACGATCTTGTCAAACTATTCCACAACCCCTTCAAACTAGTACATAATTCGAATTCTTCACAAGCGCTTCCTTCAATCCACTTTTCTTATGACCACGGCTTGAAACCATGGGCTTATCCACTCTAAGCGATGTTCCTTTAGTGCTTTTCTCTTTATTCTTATACACAGGACCTTGTTTGAAAGTGTCTATGGGATTGTTCACTTCTAGGCCCTTTGCGCCTCTAATCAACCCCTTTACCTTATAATTAGACCAACGCTTGGAACCAAGTCCTCCAGACTTCGGCCTTTGGCCATTCTTCGTTTTCGATCTTCCAAATTTATTGGAGTAAACTTTCTCCAAAGTAATTATATCGTCTCCATTAGTAGATCATAAATTTGAGATTTAATCTCCTGTGGGATGGATGATCCTACCTTCTCTGGTGAATTCAATGAAATCAAATATCACGAATTAGCCCAGTGTTGAGACAGATGATCCATATTTATTTCGGGACTTTGGCACTTCGGGAATCCAAGATAACACAAATCTTGAGTCATTCAACTTCTCTGGAGTGAAACCTACCAAAGTGGTCATAAAGTGACAATGACCGCTTATCATCAGTTAAAACCTCCCCTTACATTATCCTTCCACTATTTTAATCCAACGACTATGAATTAATGAGATGGACGGTCCTTATTCACTTCGTGACTTCGACACTCCAAGACTCAGGGATATCACAAATCCCAATTTGTTTAACTCCCCCGTAGTTATACCTGTCGAAGTGGTCATAAAGTGACGATGACTTCTTATCGTTGGTCAAAACCTCCCATTATGCTATCCTTCTACCAACTTAATCCAACGGATGTGACTTAATGAGATGGATGATCCCTATTCACTTCAAGACTTCGACACTCTAGGATATCACAACTCCCAAGTTGTTCAACTCCCCCAGATTTATACCTGTCAAAGTGGTCATAAAGTGTAGGTGACCAGTGGTTGTTGGTTAACATTCCTTCTTACTATTTCCTTCCACTTCTTAATCAAATGGTTGGGAAGGATTCTACCAGATATTGATCTATAGTTGTTGGGACTTTGGCAGTCTTGGACTCTGATATATTACAACTCTCTATTTGTTCAACTCCCCTGGAGTTATACCTATCAAATTACTTATGACCTCCTTCCACTACTTGATCCAATGGTTGAGAAAAGTCTCAAAGGGATCTTTGATCGATAGCGTGGGTGAATTCGCTACTTTGGCCTTTTTCACTTTCACTAATAGTGATGTTAGACATTCCTGGAGGCTGTAATCTCGAAGATGACATGGCATGTTGATGTCACCTATGATGACGTGGAGCCATATTATGTGCACCATGTATCACTTTTAAATGGACATGTTGGGTTCCAAAATGCCCTGAATTCACATGACACATGTGACATTTCCCCATATGGCACCCTTTCCGCATGACATAAGACACATCATCCAGCAAAAAGATGGTCCACATTCATCCACTCAATATCTGACGGCCTACATAATCTCGCGACTGCAGATTTGCACTTAATGGCTTGGACACTTCGCGGATTTGGCACTTCGTGGCTTTTCCTAGCCTCTAGTAGTCACCGAACTGGTGAATTTCCCCACTCCTGAAACTTCTCTATACTTGTACTTATAATCTAATGGATTGCATTGCTCCTGAATTCTTCCTCCAATCTGACGTTTGGTGATATTTTGGGGCTTCAGAACTCCAGAAATCCGGGATACTATGACTCTCGAGTAGTTCAATTTCCTCAAGAGTTATACCTGCCAAATTGGTCATAAAGAAATGATGACCGCTTACTATTGATTAACACCTATGCTTACTTTATCCTTCCATTAATGTTAGATCCAATGACTAGCATTACTCCCAAAGTTCTTCCCTCGATCTAATGGTTGGTGGGATTTTGCGACTTTGGCCTTCGGGATTTCTAGGACTCAAACTTATTTACATCTGTAGGGTCAATGTCAGATGACCATGATCAACGACATATATTTCACCCGAACTTCCTATCATATCGGGCGATTAGTGGGATTTTGTGACTTCGACCTTCAACATTTCATGTTTCTGCCCTACCTTCCATAATCACCGAAGTGGTGAAGTTGTGGAGTTTTCTATCTCCTACTGGCTTCGATCAAAGATTGACAATCGACTAGTTCAATCTAATGGTTCTTGTTTACCTTACTCTTGATCTAATGATATAGAGATTCCTTGATTCAATGGTTGTGATCACTCCCAAAATTCAAAAGGGAATGGTCACGATTCCGCAATCCTTTACAAGGATCTCTATCTACACGACACTCTGGCTTCTGCGTGATTCTTGCAAAAATATTTCTCTTGAGATTTCCTTCAAACTTTCTAGATGTCTTAACGCTGCGTGCTTTGAACATGTGCAACCTAATACACTACCTCTCCTAATCTTTAGGTTTATATTGGATTCCTCTGCACCTCAAGCTATGGCGATCATTAAAAAAAAATGAAGTTTCAACCTTCCAAGTTGAACTCGGCTCTTCAACTCTGGAGATTGAACCCATTAAACTTCTAAGACAATCTTGAATTATTTCAACTCGAATTTTAGCACGAATTTGGAGATATTTCTCTCTAAAATTTTCATTTTTCCCCAAATTCACAGAGTTTGAAATCTGTGATAGCGAATTTCTCAAATTTGAAATCGTTTTGGCCCATACTAGTCTGGTGTGTCAACCAGAAGATATGATACCAATTTGTAACATACCCAACCACCCTCAGGTTTTCCATGCTAATTTGTAATGTACCTAGCCACCCACATGCTAGCCATGCTACTCCAAAAACATGCTTCAAAATAGATTTCGAACTCTGATAATAATTAATTCGAAAAATAAACATGAAAGACCCACATGCATTAATCAAGATCCATGCTACAACACAAAAGAAATAAACAATGTTCCATGCACAACAAATAACCAGCAAACATGCACATTATAAATATATATCTTAGATATAATTAAATACACAACATAATACACATTATACTGAAAACACAAAGAGCACGTATATTTTCAAGAAAACATTATCCAACTAGATGTAGACCATAGACATTTTTGTTCATTTACTCTCAACAACAGGTCACCTCTGAGCTCTGGCTATGAATCCACAAGGATGGTTCTTAGGAAAAATATGAAACACACAACAGTTGGCTAACTAGCTCTTAAGTTTCCGAACCACACAACAAATCTGAATTTTCAGCTCTCTTTCCCCCTCAGCTTGCACAACCCAAGAAATGAACACCTTTCTCTGCCATGTAGTCCCTCAGGTTGTTCCATTTCTCTCATGGACTCCAGTGCTACTCATCAAGAAATCTCTTGCTGGAAACTCCAAGGATTCTCATCTCTGGACAGTTCTTTCTGAACTTACATCAATCTCATGCTCATAGGCATCCATTCCCTCCTAGAATGATCAATAATAGGTTACAACCATATAGCAATGGTTCTCCTCCTCCATCCATTTATTTCCATGCTCCCCCCAAGAGCACATGAATTGAGTAAGAGTGAGATGAGGAATTCTAAAATGAAATGATTAATCAAGATCAACCCCTAAACATCCCACAAGCAGGGTTTATATAATTACATGAAAACAAGAAA
>JASDQU010948799.1:54685-66584 GCA_032191745.1 Picea mariana
CACTGTGTACGACACTTCATCGGGTTTGAAAATTACACAGTAGTCAGCATTAGGCTTGTAATTTCCAAAGTCACAGGATTGTAAGGCTCTTATATACCAGAGTGGATGAGAGGATGGTTGCAACTGAAGTATCCATTCTGATTTCTTTTATTGAAATATAACTGTAGCGGAGAATTCTTGAGCAAAGAGGTGTTAGTTTCTTAGCCGATTTCCAATATCTATAGTGGAGAAGGAAGTTTATGACTGGACATAACAAAACTGTTGAGTTATGAACATCCCCCTTTCTCTTGGAACAATCAAGCTATACAACTACTTTGATCAGTTCTCCCTTTTATTGGTCATGAGCAAAGATCCAGAAAAAAAAAATTGTGATGTAGTACCAAGCTTGTCATGATCTACACATGAACAAAGAAGTTATGAGATTACTAAAATAGTATATAACTAATCATCTTTCATCATCATGATATGCAACTATTAACAATTGATGACATATACAACTTGATAAATTTTGTGAAAAAAAATGGTTTCATGGTATATCTTTTCATGTCATAAATCATATAGCCTTTTCACATAGACTTCCTAAACAAATGAGTAGTTGTTGGCTCAGGAAATCCCTTCCCTCCTAAGCATAGTATCATTTCCCAAATTAGTCATATAGGAAACTGGTCAATCCTTCCAAGATCATGAGATTTATAGCTTCTGAGTGTATAGGTAAATTTCATATGTTAGCCTAGAAAAATGGTTAAGATCATGGCCCCACCTGTAATACAAAACATCTTACATATAGTTAAGAAGAATTAGACAAGAGGGTCTTAAGATCATCTTCAGGTTATCCCCCAATGGCAAGGGAATGGAGTTCATTTAATTTTACTTAACCATGCATAATCTTTTTTAATCTTGCCCACAAGTAGTGCCATACATCAAGACAAGTTTTAAAATCAAGGACTTATTACTTATTATTTTTAAGTCATCATCCTCTCTAGGTAGAATGCCCCACTACCAGCAATCTTGTTCAGTACTCTTACATGTTTACCTGGTCATACCATAGGCCGGTACCCACTTCCAATAGACCTGTTCAGTATCTTGATGGGTTAGCCTCTTACACCATTTTTATAGCAGAGACTAGTCCTTACCCTCACCTTTAAGATTTGTATATGAATGTTTCTTTTTGCAAGAAGATGGGGAGGAAGATCTGAAAACCTTTTACGGACTGGGATGGTATTTAAGTTGGAGGATGAATTTTTCTTTTATATATATTGCCTTTATAGATTGTCTTGATGTAAGGGATACTTAAGTGAGTATAACGAATCCAAAGATATGGCACAATCGAGCATTTTAATGTGTAGTGGATGGAACCATTGGAAAATAACAAAACAATATATGCAAGCCCTACTCACCTTATTCTATTGAAGTTAAATTGATACTTCCATGGCTAACCGTCAGTTATACCTTCTTGCTACTCTTTTATAAAAATACTCTATGCACCTACTCAGAGATCTGGATGGATTTCACTAGTAGCCTCTAGGTTTGATGAGATCAATGCCACTTTATTTTAGTATATTTTCTAGTGGTTGAGGGATATGAGAAGCTACTATAAAATATTCCCTAGAATTCTATGTTAAAAAGAAGATAGAATTATTTTCAAAAAAACTAAAAATGACTAACTAAAACAAACTGTTTGTAATCATGATAAAAGTATTCTCTACTCAAATTATGCTTAACAAGATGATGAAATTTAAGTGCAGTAACATCTTCTTTTGAAGTAAAATACTTCCCTTTTTCTTTGTTTCCTTGAATTTGTCCATTTGTGAATACCTGCAAAACCTCTAAAACTGCTTGTCAAAAACTACACCCAAAAAAAATATTTACATATGTACAACAGAGAAACAAAATATTTCAAGAACAAGGAAAAGGAGATGAAACTTCCCCATCCACCAATGTCAGTTCCTTGTTAGATGACATGACTTGCATAAAGTCTTCTTTAGAAATAGGTTTATGGTAAAGTTTAAGTCTATGCCCATTTACTACAAAAGAGACATGTTCATCATCAATTGTCTTTATTTTCACAGCCCCATTATCAAACATGGTAACTACTTCATAAGGACCTAACCATCGAGTGGTAGGTTTACCTTTAAAAGTTTTAAACCTTGAATCAAACAATAGAGCCCAATCTCTAGGTTGAAATTTCTTTTTTTTCATGAATTTATCATGCCATTTGCTTCGTTGGTTTTGAGCTAATATCGTCCTTTGGATAACATCCTGTCTAGTTTCACCCAATTAATTCAGTTGTAAGACCCATTTTTTTTTCTTGCTTAATCTGAATACAATCCCAATTGTGCAACAATACGAAAGGTTCTTACTTGGAATTCAATAGGTAAGAGTACTTGTTTTTCGTAAACCACTTCATATGGGGCATGTCTAGTGGTGTTTATCCATGTGGTGCGATATTCCCATAAAGCCTCTGGAAGTATATCAGCCCAATCTCCATGGTGTATTTCGACAGTTTTAGTCAAGATAGTTTCCAATACTTTGTTTGTTTATTCCACTTGACCATTATCTTGTGGGTGGTATGGAGAGGACTTACGATTTTTGTCCCATATTTTTCTGTTAATTCCTTCATCACCTTAGAAGTAAATTGTGTACCCTGGTCCGTGACAATCTCACAAGGAACACCAAAGCGGGTAAAAATATCTTCATAAATAAACTCAACAATAGATTTTTCAGTAGCCCTAAACAAGGTTTTTGCCTCTACCCACTTAGTGGCATAATCTATGCAAACAAGAATATAATTCTTTTTATGAGACATGGGGGAAATTGGTCCTATGAAATCAAGGACCCATTTCTCAAAAGGTTCAGTCATAACCTGGTTATGTAAAGGAATTTCATCAGCTGATATGGGTTTTCCTATCCTCTGACAACTATCACACATTATTACATATTTGGAAGCATATTTAAAATTGCTATGCCAATAGTATCTTGAATGTAAAACCTTGTATGATGTATGTTTATTAGAAAAATGACCACAACATGGTCCATCATGGCAATTTTGTAGGATTTCTACCATCTCGTCTTCCCAGACACATCTACAAATGATCAAATCTGGTCCAGTACGCAAACGTTCATGGCCAACCCATGAGTAGTTATCACTTTGTGTTATGATTCGATGCTTTTCATGAGGTGACAAATAAGCTGGTAATTTTGTAGTGGCTAAATAATTTTCCATATATGCAACCATGGAGTATTTACAGAGATGGAAAAGAGATGCTCATCTATAAAACAATCATCAACAATAACAATATCATGTTCATGATTAATGTGAGAGAGAAATTGAGCTACTAAGTTCTCTTTTCTTGGTCGATCAATGACAATGATATTAAATTATTGTAATAAAAGGAGCCACCTAGTTACTTGGACATTGGTAATAGGTTTGTTCATAATAAATCAAATGGAAGAGTGATCCGTAGGTACAAAAACTTCATATCATGTAATATAATGGAAAAACTTGTTAATGGCATGGACGACTTCTAAGAATTCATTCTCAGTGATTGTATAGTTTATCTTAGTAGGAGTCAAGGTTTTATTTACAAAGTAAATGGCATAAGAATGTTGGTCCTCTTTTTTTCCTAACACTCCTCCTATTGCAGTATTGAAGGCATCAATAAATATATGAAATGGAAGGGCCCAGTTGGGTCCTCTAAGAACTCGTGCCATGGATAATTTAGATTTTAAGTTTTCAAAGGAAGTTTGACAATGGTCAGTCCAAAGAAAGTCAACATATTTTCTGAGCAATTGGAAAATTGGTGTGGCAATTTTCGTAATTTTTTTTATGAATCATCGGTAGTAACCAAAATGTCCAAGAAATATTCTCACCTCCTTTGGAGTATTTGGATGTGGTAGTTTAACAATTAATTCAATCTTAGAAGGATCCACTTTAATCCCCTCATATGAAACATGATGCCCTAAGAATACTCCTTCATTCAATAACATTTTACACTTCTCATGACTTAAGGACAAATTCATCTCTTGACATATGAAGAGAACTTTTCTCAAGTTATCTAGGGATTCTTGAAAAGTATTATCATATATTGTAAAATCGTCCATATACACTTTCACACAATCATGAATGATATCAACAAATATCCCTAATACTGCTCACTGGAAGGTGGTAGGAGCGTTACACAGACCAAATGTTAGGACCCTATAAGCATAAGTGCCTCAAGGACAAGTGAAAGTAGTTTTGTCCTAATCCTCACGTGCTATTAGAATTTGATTATATCCGCTATATCCATCAAGTAAGGAAAATTATCGCTTCCCTGACAAGGTATCCAAGACTTGGTCAATGAATGGAAGAGGAAAATAATCCTTAAAAGTGGCTTTATTAAGTTCCTGGAAGTCAACACAGATTCTCCATTTTTCATTACTTTCTTTGAAACCACTACAAGTGGGGATACCCATTTGCTGTCAGAAATTAGATAAATAAAACCAACATTCAGTAGTTTTTGTATTTCCTCCTTCACTATATCTTTTAGTTTTGGATTCATCTTTCTATGAGGTTGCCTAACAGGTGTTACTTCTTCTTGGGTATAGATATGATGGATGCATGTGTTGAGGTGTATACCCCCCAAACCAGTATATTCCCAGAAAAATTCTCTTGATTGGTCATTAAGGATGTTCACTAATCGTTTGTGTTTATCTGCATCTAGTCCTGAATTGATATGTAGGAATTCTCCAGTACTAATATCATAAGGCATCGTATAGGATCCAACAGATTCATCTATTTCAAAGATAAAAGATGTTGAAGAAAGAGTTGATGGATCCAAATTTTCTTGAAATTCTTCATGAAACATATAATTAAATTGAGGGAAAGACTAAGGAAAATCAACACATGTGATTGCATAAATGAATTGATTTAACACATTATCTGTTGTTTTCTCCTGAAGTGCCCAGGAGTGATCACTAGGAAACATAGGTTCTTCCTATATTTCGTTCTAATATGGACATTCGAGCCACCATATAGTTTCTGTAACAGGTTGGGCTGGTGGATATATTGTAGGTTTCTTCATAGAAAGTTCATTAGAGATAGTCATTTCACCTTCTCGACAACCAATCAATGCATTGGCAGTAGCTAACCAAGGTCTTCCCAAGATAACATAATGTGATTTAGCAGGATCCTTTGAATGAATGACAAGGAAGTCTACCGAATATTCCCATGATGCTAATGTGACTATGGTATCATCCAATATCCCCTCAAGTATAACTTTTGTTTTATCTGTCAATTCCAAAATAGTCGAGGTAGGTTGAATTAAGTGTTTCAATTGTAATTCTTCCAAGGTAGTGACAGTCATAACATTAATGGCCGCCTCTAGGTCTATGAGAGTATTTCCAATGTTAAAATTATTAATTATTATCGTTACTATTGGATTCCTAGGATTTGCATACTTTGTGACCCTAGGCTGATCTGATATGTATTTAGACAATTATCCTACCAAATGCACTGTTGGAGGATATTTTTTTTTTCTACCTAGATTTTTGATACACAGTTCCTTAATTACCTTACTATAAATCGAGATATCCTTATAGTTCCAGGTTTCTGTTTATTCAAAAATTTCCCTGACCTTAGTTAAATCTCATGTAATGGAACATGAAAAATAACATATGTCTGAAAAGGTTTCAACTCAACATTATGAAGAGGCTGAGTTGGTTTATTGTTTAGGTTAGGCACGGGTTGTGTTGGTAAAAATGTTGGTCTTGGGGATTTGCATTTTTAAATTGTTGTAGTTTTTGTGGAATAGGAGGTAAGGGTGGAGGGAAAAAATATGGTAAAAGTTGTTGAATATTTGGTGGAAATTGTGGATAAGGATGAGTGGCATAGGAACAGTTGGAATCTGAGTGTTTCCCTGGGTATGTCTTCCCCTCCATCCTTGTATCCAAGGATGGTTTGAAGCATACTATGGAGATCAATTTTTCCAATTGGTAAGTTCCAATGCTTTGGTTGTTGATAATAAGGTGGAGCTTGAGGTGGTGGATCCTGGTACATAGACTGACTCCTAGAATGCCATGGCCTTCTAGGTGCATAAAACATTTCCCCAGAATCCCCACTTTTATAAATAACTAGTAAACCAGGAAGTGATGGGAATTTTTGAGTTGGATGATCTTCAGTACAGAAGCCATAGACTAAGATGTGGTCTAATGGGAATTCCCTTGAGGAATGCTTCCCCCTACACCTTGGGAAAAATATGTTCATCGCAACATTCTCTTCCTCCTGTTTTTTCTTAATCATTAAAGTGTCTAATTGGGAACCTATTGTACATAAAATATTAGTTTTAAAGTTTTCTAAACAGTTTCCTATTTCCATCCTTGTAACCCCACCAGAACTAACTCATTTTGAGTTTATATTATATGGATATCGAACACCCTTTCCATTTTTATCCCTGCTTCTTGAGTAGTTTCTACACATCTCACAAATCTCAACAAATGGTTTATGGGAGACATCTCTTGATGCCATGAGATTAAGTGTTTCCATATATTCTTTTGAAATCCATTTAAGAAAAAGGTTTCTTATTGCATTGTCTGAAAGTTCATTATATTTTTATTTTTGTGAAATATAGGCGAACCATTCCATGTAATCTTCAAGACTCTCGTCTTCTAATTGTTGAATTTTAAAGATATCATTATGAGAATCTTTATATTTTCAATAGTCTTGGTATCTCCKAAGGAATATGGTCTTCATATCTTCCCAAGATCTGATACTAGACTCTTTTAATCGCATGAACCAACTAAGTAAGGAATCTTTAAGAGTGCCATGGAATAGTTTTACTTTTTGAGCATCTTGCAAGTAGTTATAAATTATTCACAAGATGTCAAACTCAAATAGGAAGGTGTTCGGATCCTTAGTGCTCTTACCATAAAAGGTAGGTAGTGAAGAAGGTGGAATGTTCTTCATATTAACATTTTGCATGGTATCCAAAATTGGAACCCAAAATTGGGTTTTGTTTGGTTTCCTACTTCTTCTCCCTCATCATGTCTCAAATGGTTATGGTCCTCATGTTCATCCATACTGATTTGATTCCAAAAAAGAGAATACATTAGAGGTCTTATTCTTAGAGATAATGTGGCATCCCAATGTTCTTTTTTAGGAGAGATATTTCTCTGATGAGAAGAATTATCTGTTGTTTGGATTTCAGGGACTTTGCTCGAGCTTGTTGAAACTATTAGTTCATAAGTTGTTGTTTCAACTTGTGACACAACTAAATTTGTTGAACTTCCAAAGAGGGAATTCACCTGTTTAGGTTCAATGACATCTATAAATTTTGAATCCCTTGATGGTGGTAAAAAGGAAAAAGTTGTGTTGGATGGTTTTAATGATGAGAAATTGGAAGGTTTGAGTGGTTTTACCTCCTTTCTTTCTATTGTTGGTGTCTCAATTTTATGTTCTATGGTTTCCTTAGTTCTATTCTCTACTGAAATTTCTTTAGCTTTCTGGATTGATCTATCTCCTACTGGTACTTTCCAATATCGTTCTGCAGATTTTATAGATGGAGTATTTCTTCCTCAAAAAAGGTTAGAAGGAAATTTGGTTGGAATTTCTGGATTGGTTTTAACATATATACCCTTTGGATCCCTGGGTTTGTTCATGAAATAAAAACAAAAATAAAACTACAATTGGATTTGGGGGAACCTGCTATAACAGATGTGCAGGTTCTTACCTCCTGTCTTAACGTTCCCCTACCACCAAACTAGCACTAGTGTTCAGAAATAGTCTACTTCCTAATTGTTTTCTACCTTTGGACAACTCCCTGGCAATGGTGCCAAAAATGATGGGTAAATAATATATCTAATTTCCCTTGATTAAATTATAGACCAGGGTAAGTAAAATTTGAGTTGTAACAAAATATAAGTTGAGATAGAACATGAGCTAATTGTTTGTGTATTCCTACCACTGTATTCTATGACTAAATCCTGGTTGAGGAGTGAAGTCTGGAAAGTGATCTGAACAAGCAAAGGAGAGTAAACTACCCTAGGGATCAAAACTATACTTCAACCTACAATTTTTTTTTCAAAAGATGATGTAAAATACCTTCAAGCAAACCATAGATGTAAAAATACTTATAAACAACAAACTATGAATATGCAATGAGAACAAGTTGACTTTTCCAAAAACAATCACTTAAAGTGAATTCTAATTTAAAATGACTTTTTAAAACTAAACTAAGAAATCATCTTTACTTATACAATAAGGGAAATAAGCTACACACACTAATATTATTGTAGAAAAAAAGGAAAACAATATTATCTAGTTCACACTATCCCGTTGAAGAAGAAAAACAACATCATCTACTTGTATCTACAATGGCAAGTTATATCACGATAATATCTAAATATGATGGTTGTGTCTACGATGGAGAATTGTATCAGTATGAAATCTAAATACGATGGCTAATTCAAATGGAATGAGTTTGACACTAAATTCTATAGAAAGATGTAAAGTGGAAACTAAACAATCTACTGAAAACTTTTCCATTCAAAGAATATCAATATGCTGCATACATGTTCTGTCAGAATTAGAAATTGCATTGTCATACTTAAACTGAAAATGTATTCACAAAGATATGGCTACACAGTCATGTAGGGGTCAACTTAAAATATTCACAATATAAGCTAAATGAGTTGCAAACAGTCTTTTATGCACAATTCTTCAAGTGATCAACCTGCAAATAAGATGTATATACTTTCAAATGCAATTATATATGCAGTTGTGACACAGTTAGAAATACATCTGTAATTAACAAAAACAGTCTGAATGAGTCACCTGCAAATGAAAGAGTTAGATAAATCTGAATGTACAACAAACTAAGAATGCACAAAATACTGGTGGGCCTCCCAAGTAGTCGTACTCCATCTTATAGAACAATCACAATTTAGTACATCAACTCGAATTTCATTAAAAAACAAAAATTTAGATATAACAGTGACAAGTCTTCAGTAGTATAACAATTATCTTATCATATGCATCTCTCTTGTGTTTTGTGGCTTCAGGTATATATAGAGTCTAAGAGGTCAACCATTTAAAGGGTCGACTCTCTCTCCAAACTAGAAAATCGTGTAATTGTTCTATTAATAAACAATGAGTCTTAAAATTGTAGCTTGAATATAGGAGCTAGATTTAACTGTCTAAATCGAAATACAATAGGAGCCATAGCAAGAGGGCGATAATGGGTAAAAAACCCATGTTCTAGTTTTGCTCAAAAATGCCCACAAGTATGATAATGACCAAATATGTTGCGTTCTGAGTTCCTTAATAAGGGTCGGATGGAGATCTGGATCTTTCTGTTGAACATTCGAGTTGCCGGAACAAGGACCAGTTGCAAGTCCAGATGAAGGTCTGGATCACGTTTTTTCCTGTTTAACTAAAATAACAAGTATTAAACAATGGAATTCATTTAATTAAACATAAATCTCATATTAAGCTATCAAATGAATTCAACACATACCTCATTCATATCCCATATCGATTTAAGGAAAATAAACTTATAATAATCTCAAGAAATGAAATGGAGATAAGAAATGCATGATCATTATGTACAAAAACAGACTTATAGTTGGAAAAAAGTAGGCAAAACATGGGGTCATCAGACGCTCAAAACAGTCATTAGTGGTCGAGACCAAAGAAAAGGAGTTGAACCTTGATTCATAAAATAATGGGAGAAGATAGATCATCAACGCAAACCCCACTACTACTGTCGCGACCACAACAATTCAACCAGAAGAACCAGCAAATCATGAATATGGGGAGAGTCTCCTCCATTCATGAATGTGGGTGAAGGGGACCCCGTTGCATTTCATTGTTGATAGTGGAAGCCAAAAGAACATAATTTCAACAGAGGTCATCAAATAATTGGGATTGTTGACAACACCATACCCGCAACCATACAACATCGGGTGGCTTCACTAGGGATGAGATTTTTGTGTCATCCAGTAGTGTTGATTGTCATAGGGAATCCATCCCTTCAAGGATGAGGTATTATCACGTGATGTTTCCCCACTAGATGTCTATGATGTTCTTTTAGGCCAACCATATATGTGGAAGCACCATGTTATCTATGATTCTCAACCCCATAGTGTCATTGTTACTCTAGGGGGTCATCTCTATAGGATCCTAGAGACAGTTCCAACTACTGTCCCACCTAAACAATGTTGCAAGGAAGTATCCCATACTACAAAATTCAACTTCTTCACAGTCTATTCAAAAGGTGAAAAAAAACACCATTGTAGCCTCAGTCCAAGCACCTTCTATCCAGCAGAAGCAGGTAGACAAGATTGAAGCAAAGAGAAAGGATTCCTTCTACACATATCCATCTCATGTATCCATAATGGTTAAAAAGGTCCAATCCTTCCAACCACATGTTCCAGAGAACCTTCAACAAGCTAAGCGATGGCACTTCTCTAGCAAGGCAAAAAGTTCATCAAGATGCAGATTCAACAAACATTTTTCTCTCTCCCTCGGGCACTCATTGCAATGGATACCATTTCTTCCTAAGGAGGGAGTACTAATCCAGGTGGATATCAATGGCCATCCAATTATTCCAACTGGCTCAAAACAATCTTCTGGCAATTTACTATTTTTAGTAGTTTTTCAATTCCTAAACTTTTGGGGCCATTTTGAGGGCATAAATAAAGTTTTTTGGGATATAGCACCTAAATGAGAGTCAAAGTCTCTAATTGATCCTCCAAAATGAATCTCCTTAATGATACCTTTCGAACAATCTATCATGTGCCCCAAATGGAGATCATACACCAAAGTTACGCCCCCGGGAAGTTGATACACCAAACTACCCAAAGTGGGGTCTACAAAATTGTTGACTTTTCATCTTTCGGGCTTAGGGTTTTGGATTTTCCTTATGTAAAAAAGGCCTTTAGAGCCTCATTGTAATCATATTCTTGTGAATGCGAGTAGCCGTCACATCTCTTCTCATAGATGAACCCCTAGAGAAACAATGACACTGTGGGGTCGAGACTCATAAACAGCGTGGTGCTTCCACATATATGGTTGGCCCAAGAGAACATCACAAACATCTAGTGGGGAAACATCACATAATACCTCATCCTTGAAGGATTGCATGCCATATGACAATCGACATTGCTGGCTGACACGAAGATCTCATCCTTGGCGAAGCCACCCGATGTTGTATGGTTGCAGGTGTGGTGTTGTTGACAATCCCAACTGTTTGACGACCTCTGCTGAGATGAGGTTTTCTAGCTTTTGCTATCAACAATAAAATGCAGCCGGGTCCAATTCACCCACATCTGTGAATGGAAAAGGAACTCCCCCTCTTCTAGATCTGTTGGTTCTTCTGTTTGAATTGTTGCGGTCACGACAATAACAGTGGGGTTTGCGTCAATGATCTGTCCTTTACCAGTATTTTCAGAATTAGATTCTGAATCAGGGTTCGGGTCCTTGTCTTTGATCTCGGCTACCAGTGATTGTTTTGAGCGACATTCATTGGTGTTGTGCCAGGGGCTTTTGTGGAAATCACACCATTTTCCGTTGTCCTTCTTTGTCTTCCCATGACCCTTCTTTTCCTATGTCTTGGACTTATTTTCAGGAGACTGTTTGTTAGGGCCGTCTTTTTTATACTTTGGTTGTTGCGGATTTGCAAACCCGAATTCCCGTTTGTTCTGGTGCTTAAATTTCTGCTCAATTTTAGCAACATATTGATAAGTAGAATCGAGTGATGAGATGTCCAGAAAATCCATTTCAGTCTGGATGTATCTGTGTAGAGCACCACAGTATTTCAGAACCAAATGTCACTCAGAGTCTTTGATACCCAGCTTGGTGCACAAGGTATGGAAGGTATTGGTGAACTCTGAAACTACTTGACCCCTCTCTTGCCACAGTGTG
>JASDQU010948801.1:21780-32648 GCA_032191745.1 Picea mariana
AAATATTTTCAGCTTCAATTCGATGTTGTTGAGATGCCAGATTTGTGCTGAAGATTTCCAGCCTAGTGTTCATGTTGATGATGCTCCATCCTTTGTTTTGTGATGCTATTTTTGTTGATGATGCTCCAACCTTCATGTTGTGATGTTGTTATTGTTGATGATGCTCCAGCCTTCATGTTGTGATGTTGATGTTGTTGTTGATGCTCCAGCCTTTGTTTTGTAATATTGTTGTTGATGATGTTGTATCAACCTTATGTTGTTATTGATGATGATGTATTAGTGTTATACTAATCCATGTTGATGCAGATGATGTTGATGTCATTCTAGCTATCTACTATGGATGATGATATTGATGATGAGAAAAACTTTCAATGATTTATATATATTCCATTCAGTGTTCCAGATGTTGTTGATGTTGTTTCCCTCTCTCTCTCTCTCCTGGTGATATTGTATAATACCCTTCTTGTTAAGGGGGAGTGTTGAAATATTGTAACTTCAAAGAGTATTCTATTTATTATTGAGTTATTATTCATTATATCAATCCCCTTTTATGGATTGATCATGTCGAGCATTGTAATTGACCAAATCCCCTTTTATGAATTAGTCAAAACCTAAATATATTATGAAAATTGAGAAGTCGGCCCCCAGGATAATTGAAGTGGTTTTAACCACTAAGAAGACAAGTCGGTCCTACCCAGTGAAGAGACAAATTTCCATGTCCTGCCATTTTGCATAAATAAAGGAAGCAAGCGCCTCATTTGATCACTCACTCATTCACTCGCTCAGTGCGCAAATATGGTAGTTGCAGTTGGGAGAATAAGGAAGAGAGAGGTGCATTGAACAGTAGAGAATATTCTCTAGTGTTTGGTTTATTGTCTTGGCATTGTATTGGCTATCTATATTAAGGAATGTTTTGCTGGGTTTTCTCCCCCACAAGGGTTTCCTAGGATAAATTTTGTGTATTTTGTTATTGTGTTTCTCTCAATGATCCTATCTATGCTATGGTTATCTAGTAAATTGAAAAGAAACCTAATAATAGATTAAACCTTCACAATTAACTTAGGATAAAATAATATATAATTGAATTGGGGAAATTTTAATATAATATTCCCTTGGACTTAAGCCCCCTTAGCTTATCCCCTCTTCCCAGACTCTTAGCCCCCTTGTTCCCTTCCAGTGAAGTTTACCCCCCCATACTAATTTGTCTAGTTAGTCTATAGAATTGATGTATTTTTATTAACAATATAGGTGTGATTACATATGATAATGATATGCTTTCTAGATTTTTATCATTCTGGGCTCTCTATCCTAATAACCACATAGAAACTTTGGCCTCAAAACATATTTGCAATGGAACTCTAGCCCAAAATATATTGGATCGATGGCCTATCTATACATTTACAATTGGGGTTAGGCCTAAGAGTAGTACATCAATAATTTCCCACACAAGGGAAAGGATCTATTCAAAATATGGTACAAGCTAGATAAAACATTCAAGCTCAAACTGTTTGGAAAATATCCAACCACTTTGATAAGAATGCCATATCAATACATTGTGGTGATGATATGTAGGATTTATAGGGAACAATATTCTTCTAAATTAACTTTATCCCCGATGCCTCTGATATACTACTATGTTGATGAAGGGTGTCTTTCAATTGGGCTTACATCATATCAATGACCCTATGAGAATCTATCAGTGTTGTTAAGGAAACTTCTCTTGAAAAATTCCCAAGATTTCACATGTTCTCTTCCTTGTTGGATATGATGTGTGTGCACCGTCAATATCCCAAAATTAATTTGGGCTTGGTAGCCAACTGAACCCCCTGTACATATCTACTACAACGTGCTCTCAGAGCACAAATACAAAATTGATTGTCACAGGATCTATGATCACTTATTGGAACCTATCTATGAGCTCATCTTCAGTGCTTTAGTTCTTTGTATGACCTATAAAGCATTAGAAATAATCCAAAATATTGGATGTTGGTACCTGATGGAGCATAAAACTTACATAAGGGTATATAGAGCTACAAAATCTCCCCATTTTCTCCCAATATTTGTGCTCAACAGATTAGTCCTCTAGGATATCACATATGAAAGTGTGATCCATGGAGTCGGGGGAGAACTATATCATTATAAGAAGGCTATTTGGTTGTCGTTAGCACTACAGGTCAGATCATACTCATTCATGAGCATCAAGTAGGCCCAAACTGAAGTAGATACATTATTGTCATTGTTTGCACAAAATTGGAGACCGAGTTCTCAGAGGTTACCAACAAAGGTACCGTTGTATTCTAGTCGCGCTAGCATATTCAAAATTCCACAAGGGAAGGAGGTATCACCTGAAGTGTTGTCGAGACATGTGTGATAAAGCGATTTAAGGAGGAAACACCATCAATTATGGTGTAATACAATATAGTCCCATACTTAAATGTAAAGATATCATAACATTAGAATTATTAGACCAATCAAATCATTAAACAATCTGTTTTGCGCAACATTAAGGTAAACACATACATAAAGGAATCTTGTTTAAAGAGTAACACAATATTTGTTACGGAGAATAGGATAGATTGCATAGGAAAGAAACCATACCTTCATCCACACAACGAAATTTTTTTGGTACCCAAGTAATCTAACATATATTATCTTATTGCAAATTTATCATACATGGAGTTATTTCCTTCGTATCAAGACTTATACAATTGAGTCAGTAATGAGAGATTCAATCTAGACTCTCAACTTATGTGCAGTTGCAGTTCATGCATATCTCTCCTTTACAGTGGCTTATCATAGTAAACATGTAGAAATATTTAATGATTGAACAAGAGAATGACTCAATAATGCTCAATCACAACAAAAACCCAAAACCAACAACAACCAACAACAACTAACCCCAACCTATTAAATAGGTCCATGATTTATATATTTTATGTGAAAATTTGTTTGCTTCTTGATTTTATCATTGTGATTTATTGATTTCATTTCTTTCTGGAATGTTTTCAAAGGTTCAAGTTCTTTTTGTTTCTTTTTCTAGTTGACTCGTGACTTTTTCCCTGCTAGCACGTTGACACATCGCTTTCTGCCACTTGGATCCACTCCTAGTGTGCTATATTATTCCAAAACACTTATATACTTCCAAAAAACTTGGTGTTCTTCAAAATTAAGGGCCCAATAGCCCCCAAACACAATATCTGACTCGTCTTGAGTCAAACTTCTTCTGGTTTCTTATGGTCACCTTCAAATGAAGGGACTAACTCTGATACAATGGAAAGGGATTGCTCGCGGAAAATGTCATAGTGTGATACCCTATACTGTCATTTCCTTTCCAAAATAAAGGAACCTACAACAAATTCCTATGCATATTTAACATCAGGCACCTTAATCTAAGTGGCCAACAATGCATTCCACTCTGTGTCAACCAGTGAGTCCAACTGTTGAAGAAAAATGTACTCAGTATGGATGCTAGGCCTGAACTACCAAAGTGTGTTCTATGCAGCTCTATTAACCTCATCCATGGAATCTAGGAATTTATCCTCAACTTGGATCTCAAAACATTTAGTTGATTTCTCTATGGAGTCAGCAATGGCCCAAGATTCTGCATGCATTTTCTTAAACCTGGTGTGCAATGCTTTGGCAATATTATTTTGTTGTTCCAACAATCCAACCTAGTCCATGAACATATTGAAGAGCCGAAGACACTCTTTGGTCCTCCTATGAATAGAGGATTTGGAATTGGCATCCTCCTCAACCTACATGTTGAAGCTTTTGTAGGAGCTCTTCAAGTTGCTCCTTTTCCTTAAGCTAGATGGCATCCAACTAGTGTTGGAGATATTTTGTTTTCTCTAACAGTTGCATCCATGTGTCTGTTAGAAGGTTGGCCTTTTCAATTGGCACAATTGGGACAATGTCCTACAGAAGGTTAGGATCCATGTATTGAAAATTAGGCTATACCCTAAGGAATTTTTCGGGCATGGCTCGGACAGTAGCCTCATATTGTACCCACAAGTTCTGCTCATGTGACACAGCTGCAGTGGAAGTTATGAAAACCTCTTGCAAATTGTTTTATCATTGTGTGAGCTCTTGATTATTGTGCTCAACTATGGTGATTCTTTGCTCTAACTGGTAAGTGGAAGCACGAATTAGATGCAAGGTATAAGGGGTATCCATTGTGGATAGCTCCCCACTAGTGGTAGATGGATTCAAATTCAAACGAGAAGTAAGAAGTTGACCACTTGCAATAGACTTCTCATAAAAACTGGAGGTACCACTAGCCTCTAGCATAGGTGAGTGAGATCTAAAGTTGCATGCAAGATGGTCTTGTACTTATGGTGGAAGTGTGGCAAGCACCATTGTATGTTCCAAATAGATCTTGTGGGTACTGCAACATTGGTGCAAATTACTCTTTGACTGAGGTCATGTTGTACGATGACTATGTGTCACCTTAGGTATCCATCAAATCTTACTCCATTTGATTCTCTTCTTTCATAGGGTCCTTTTCCATTAGGACTTGTTTCTCGGGTCCTATATTTGTCTGTAAATGAGATATTTTTTATGGGGTTGCATCTAAGGGACCTGGACCTATGGAACCTAAGGGAAAGTGGATGGAAATGGAGTAGTGGTACAAATAGTTGTGGAAAAAGGGTCTGTAGACTCTGGAAAGACCATCTCAAATTTATTATGATCAGGGGATTATGAATGCATAGAGGAGATATTGGTATTCCTGTCATTCTGTGGATTAGTGGCCTCCTAGACAATGATGGTAGATTGGATCTTCACTAGAGTGTAGTCAATAATATGTATGATAGGGGGTGTGTATGGGGTGGAAAACTCAAAGGGAAGCTTAGTGGGAGGCCAGGGTGGAATAATGAGTGATGATGGGGGAATGAGGTGGATGGGAAGAAATGGGGATGGCATTTGTGATGACATAGTCAACTACGAACTTGGATGGATAACTAGTCTGTGGTTTCTTTAAATTGAATGCATAAGTAAGAAGGTCATGAAGTTGCTTACCCAATATTATTACTTCATCTGGGATCAAAGAGAATGGAATATGCAGTGGCCTTTTTGGCAGTGCTTCCTTATTAGCTTCATCACCCCCTTCCTTGGAGAAAGAAGGATGTTTGCATAGGCGAAGACCTCTCTGAAGCTGTTGGCATGGTATAGGAGATACCTGATGACATCTCTATCCTGACGACAGCCAACCAATTTGTCACCTCCTTATCAAACACTACTGCATACAGGTAGAATGGGAGAGGTATCATATGAAATAGTGTAGGTGTCGCACCTAATGTTCTCATAAAATTATAGTCCTGACTCATACCAAACAAAATGTGGTGGGTATGTTAAGGATCACCTGAGGAATCCTAAGTTGCTTCATGACATTGACCATGCCATTTTTCCACTGTTCAAAAGTAGCATTGTGAGTTGCAACATTGCTGACCAAATTCCAGGCATGCCATGGATCAAACAACTTGGTGATTCGGTAATCGGAGCTGGTGGTGAGTTGTCAACCTTATGGTGGGTGCCATTTCCACATTGCGAAATAAATGAGAAAGTACACATATATAAAATATGTGGTCCACTCATGGACATATGCATAGGCCTGTGACATCTTAGTAAGTAGGTGTTGACACCAATTCAATGGTGCACCATTCTTAGAGAATGGAGCCATCACTATTGCATCGAGCGTAAACTCATTCTTGGTGCAGTTATTCATCACCTCTCTTTCTATCAAATAGAAAGTACACTGTATCTGTTCATCATTAATGGGCTCGATCACAACACCATATCCTTCTCGACAAGAGTCATATTTTTCATATAGGATTACACCTCCCTTCTTTTGGACATGCTTCCCAAACCCCTAGAAGATGTTTGCAACGTCTTGACCTTCCATAAACAAGCCTATCAACTAGTGGATATCATGGATATGGATAGGATATCCTTTTTCAAGCCAGAGTGTACTATTGTCAACCTAAATGATAAAAAAATAGTTCATTTGGAAAATTCCCCAGTGGTGCCAAACACACCAGTAAGTCCCAAAAATCAGCAACATACTATCAAAGAAAGGAAATAATTTTGGATTCCATTTCCATTGGATCTCTCTGGTTGAAAATACTATAAATTCCATGATAGCATGGATGGCCATTAACAGATACTAAGAAGAATCTATAAATTCAACATCCACAAGTCAAGTTTGTTCCGCCTTCTCATGTATATCATCAATAATATGGACCGATGGATCCATGAATTCATTGGGGACAATTACCTTTATTAGTTCAACAACTCTGGGAAGATACCCTCGACCAACAGTGTGAACCATCCTCTTAGGATTATGAAAATAAACAAAGTGAACATGGGGACGGGGCCGTAGACACAAATTCACATATAGCTTACTAGGTGTGAGGACTAAGTATACAGTTATCACGATGAAAATGCAAGAATATCGATCCATCATTAAAAGGCATGTTTATAAGAAAATTGCGGAGGGTGATAGGACGACCATGCATTGAATGTGACAAAGTAATACTAGTGGGTATTAATGTCAACTAAATCCATCAAACGTGGAAAAATCCATGACATGATTTGGAAACTAATTGCATAAGCATAAATTTGGTAACTAGACATCAAATCAACTCAAGAAAGTAATGAGCATGTTGGCAGTGAATCGGAAAAATGACGAACAATTTTTAATAGTTAATGTGACTCTGATAAGTAGGGATGCCAGGGTAAATAAAAAAGAAATAATGGATTTTAATGACCCATGTGATGACACAAGGGAATATAATTCAAATTTCGGAAACATTAAGTACGAAGAGATGTGACTATGACCTCCCCAACCACAAAGGCAATATCTGGGCTAGATGAACTGGATAGGACAACGAAGCACAAAGGTATGTAAACATAGAACACATCCCTATGTATTGAAAGAAAATAAAACAAAGAGAGATATGAAAATCCTACTTACTAACTCACTCCTAGAAAAAAGGAGTGGAACGAAACTATAATTATATAGCAAACACGTAGGGCTTTAGGCATTCTCCATTCACCCATGTAGGTATAAAATAAATTTTATATCTCTAGTTTCACATATTTTCGCAATTATAAAAGGACCAAGCCAATGAATTTGGAGCTTTCCCAAATGTTTCTTATACTTGTTGTCATATAATAGCACAAAGTCATCTTGCGCAAATGATTTCCGCTTTATATGCCGATCATGCCAATCCTTTTGTCGGGATTTCTCTATAGTCTGGTAAAAATATACTAAGAACCTAGTTTCCCCAAGTTCCATCAGTTTGTCAACTCACTCCACAAGTGAGGAATCTTTGGTCATCTTAGTGTTTTGCACAATGAATAAAATTGGGGTGAGAAATTCAGCTGGCACAATTGCTTCTCCACCATATACCAATTGAAATGGAGTATACATTTTTAATCGCTTCGTGGTAGTATTGTATGACCATAGCACATCTAGAACTCACTCATCCCATTCATCTCGATTTTTGAAATAGACTTTAGTCAGCCCCATATTGAATATTTTAGTAAATGCTTCTATTGTTTCATTAGCCTGCAGATGATAGGGATTGATCTTATGATGATGAATAGGAAATTCTCTTGTAAGTGTTGTTATATTCTCACTGAGAAAGTGGGCTCCTTGGTCATTGGTCAAGCTCTGAGGACAACTAAATATGGTAATAACATTCTAAAAAATAAACCATGTTGCGATGGCTATAGAAAAATCCTTAATAGCCTCTGCTTCATCCCATCGATTCAAGTAATCAGTTGTGGTAATTATGTATCTTTCCTTTGAATGATTAGCAGGAGGATTTATCGGACTGATAAAATCAACAACCCATTTTTCAAAGGCTTGTAGTGTACAGACATGGTGTAGAGTAAATTCATCATGGCATGATGGTTTCCCCACTCTTTGGAATACATCATAGGATCAAGCATATTTAATAATTTTCGTCCACCATAGTCCTTCCTGTATGATATTTCTAGCAATTTCCTTTCTACCAATGTGTCCTCCCACAACTCCACTATGACATTCCCATAGAATAACAAATATTTCATGGTTGAGCACATAGCATTGCAAGATATTATCCAGTTCCAATTTGTAGAGTTGACCTGCAATCGGTTGATAGTTCATTGCACGAACCACGATGTGCCTCTTTTGGGTGACGAAATAGCCCTCTAGCATAGTACCAATAGTCAGGAATAGGTAAATCTCTAACATATAATTAGGAATAGCCTCAATATGAAAAAGATCAGCATCCGTGAGATGATCATCGACCACTCTGCCACTTTATCCCAACTCTGATTTTGACAACTGATATGGCCCCACATCAGGGATGATTTTAGGGGATAAATTTTGCTCATGGGATAATTTTCCATGGTTTTTTCCAAAAAATGATTTGCTATTACAAAAATGACTCGCCCAAATTCTATAGGATAAAATTATTTTACCTTAAAAATCGCTAAACTTTTATACAAACTATATAAAATCCTTAGAAATTTGAATATTTTTACAAAAATGTTGCCAAACATTTATAGTTGGCATATGAAGGATAAGTAAGATTCGCCAAGGTTTCTACATTTTAAAATAAATTTCCATCCTTAAAATCATCCCTACCCCACATAGATTTTACTAGGATTGACAATAAATTCAAATGAAAATTTCTAGAATAACAACAACCACCTACAAATGAGATCTTCTAAGACAAGTGTGTTCACCAAATACTTAAAATTAGAATGATCAGTAAAAAAATTAAAACGAATTCCAAGTAAATAATTCCTAAACTTTTGTAAAGCATACACCATAGCCAAACCTTCCATTTCAGTTGTGGTGTAGTTACGTTCATCTTGGGAAAGTTTGCGAATGGAAAATTATATAGGATGGTCCAAGTTTCCTTCCCCTAGTTGTGTAAGAATAAAATGTAGCATGATGGCAGAGGAATCGATATGTAAATGAATTTCAATTTTCTAGTTAGAATAAGTCATAATGGGTGTTGTTGGAGTAGGAGATTTTGGGACTAGTTTGGGAATCATGCAGGAGAAAACGACGTCATAATTTGGCTAAGGAGCAACGCACATGGAAGAAATGAAATAATTTAGTGAATTTTCAGGCGTCGCTACGCGAAAGGAAGAAAATAGTTAGAAGTTCTTAGGATTTTTGTTCCATTTTGTAATGGGATAAGACTTAATGAAAATGTATAAATATGCAAATGTTTTTTGGGTAGAGGAGAACTGGAGAGTGAGAATGAGTTAAGTGTGCACTGTATGGGAAAACAACAAGGGAATTTCTAGGTATAACTAAGATATCATGTATGATCCCAGTGTTCACCTTTTGTAAGAGATGATGTTGTATGATAATATAAGAAGCCTACCATTGTGGACGTAGCCCATATTGGGAAAACCAGGTTAAAATATGGTCTCTTTGTGTTATGGTGTGATGTTTTTGTTTATTGTTTTGTGTATTTCATGCAATTAATGTATGTTGGGTAATCTAAATTGGCTATATGTTGTTATGTTTTTGTGCACATAATGAATGGTATAATGAATGAATGTTGAGTCAAATGGTTAGAATGAATGTCTCACATTCCTCCATGAATGTAGAAAATCCATCCCTATAGTACCAATAGATACCTTGGGTGAGAATTCACCTTCTTTTAGGTGATATCGAAAGGGTCGGTATCTTAATGGTTTTGTTGGCGAATTAATGTTGAACCCCAGGTCTTCCCACTGGGCACCAGCAAATGGTTCCATTGTCAGGTCCGAGATCTGTGATTGAGGGGAATGTGGAGGTCGACTAAGGAATAAATTGGATAGTGGCTAGAGGAAAATGAGCACCATTTTTTGAGAATTTAGAATAATAACCTGAAGATCAATTCAGAACAATGGTTGCATAGGTATGTATTCATAGATTTACACGAAATTTTCTTTACTAGTTTCCCGAATATTTTGACTGAGTGGATACAGAGGTTAGCTGAAAATAACGAAACATTTTGCACTGTGGTCCCGAGGAATCGGACCCTGAGTTGATTCAAAAAGTTAATACCATACGCAATAAGATATCACGCGCAGTTGATTTTTGGATGGATAGCATATTTGGGGGTTATATTACTAAGTTCTCTATAGATTTTACCCATTCATATAGTGTCGTTGAAAGAGAATTCATTGGAGGTATGTGTGGAAGGTATTTGAAATCATTGTCTACTTGGCTCAAGATGTTACTGTGTGATAAGAGAGTTATGAAGATGAAATCTAATTTCCCTAGTATCTAAGTTCCTTCGTGCACATTGGGGGATTGGAGGCTAACCAGGGGATGGTTTAAGTGTATGGAAAAGAAGCATCAAGAGAAGGAATGAGAAAAAATTAGTTGAGGATATCGAGAGAAGATGAATAACATAGTTACCAACTTAATGAGAACTGTGACCTCAAAACGAGAACTCTATCCCAAAAAACCCACATTTTTGTATAAAAAACATGAAAATCAACCCCCAAATCAAAAAGTGGTGCTACTGGCATCACTATTTTTTCAAACGAGGTCAAAATTACAACATTTTTCAAGGATGGCCTTCAAAACTCATACAGTAGCTCAAAAAAACCTCAAAATTAACACCTAAATAAAAAAGTGACGCTAACTAAAAATAAATAAAAACTCTAAATGTTAAAATTATGGCTAATTACGACCTAATTGAAACCATGGTTTTGACAATAGGTCCCTATGCCAAAAAAAACCCAAAATTGGACGCAAAATGGTCACTTTAAAATTTATTTATTAACTTTTTGTTTCTTAAATTTACATTGAAAAATAAATATATAAAAATAAAAAAATCTTTGCAATTTTTTTTTTTGTAATGAAGCAA
>JASDQU010948804.1:41833-57411 GCA_032191745.1 Picea mariana
TTGAAGAAGACCAAGGCGAGGAAGATCGAAGAAATGTGAAAATACTAGAAACTTAAGGAGAGCGCATAGTAGAAGGACTAGAGATTGAATATCATGTGTATGCAAAGCCTTTGAGAACACACACAGTAAATATTGGTACCAAATATAAGCCTAAGTTTGAAAAGATAGGAGACTATTTGAGTGAAGAAACAATTGAAAATATTGTTGACTTACTGCGCGAATATTAGGACATGTTTCCAACTACTTTTTCAGAGATCAAGGGGATCACTAGGGAGTTAGGAGAAATGAATATTCCTTTGAAACTAGAAGCTAAGCATGTGAGACAAAGACCCTACATATTGAAACCAGTGTATAAGAAGAAGGTGAAAGTAGAGATAGACATGATGCTAGAAGTAGGAATTATTGAACTCATTGAAGAATTAGAATGGATCAGTCCCATGGTAGTCCAGGACAAGAAGACTTGGGGAATTAGAATATGCATAGATTTGAGGAAATTAAATGATGCTTGTTTACATGATCTGTTTCCTAGACTATTCACAGATGAAGTTTTGGAGAATGTAGGAGGTCAAGAAGCATATTCATTCACTAATGGGTTTTTGGGATATCACTAGAACAAGATTGTGCATGAAGATAGACATAAGACAACCTTTGTGACAAAATGGGGGTGTTATCAATACACAGCTATGCCTTTTGGGTTGAAGAATGCACCAACAATATTTTCCATAGTAGTTGTAGAATATTTTAAAAAGTTTATTTATAAGTTCTTAGAAGTGTACTTAGATGATTGAACAGTATTTATTCTGTTGAAAAACCATGTGGAAACTCTACGTTTGATGTTGGATAGGTACATGCAATTCCATATCTCGTTGAATTTGAAGAAATGTATTTTTTGTGCACATTTTGGAATCTTGTTGGGTCATGTGGTGTGTAAACAAGGATTGTTAGTTGATCCTGTGAAGATAGTTGTGGTTGTTGATTTTCCACCATCTACTTCAGTGTGATAGTTATGAGCAATGTTGGGTCATACATATTATTATAGGAAGCTCATTAGGGGGTATGCAAAGATTACAACTCCCTTGGAAAGGTTGTTGAAGAAATAAGTGAAATTTCAAAGGAATGAGGAATGTCAAAAGAGTTTGGATACTTTGAAGAAGAATTTGGTTACCTCACCAATATTGATATTCCCAGATTGGAAGAAAGAGTTTCACATTCATGTGGATGCATCATCTGTAGCATTAGGCACAGTTCCAACACAACTTGGAGAAGGAGATTTATACCATTCGATTGCATTTGCTAGTAGGAATTTGTCAACTATGTAATAGAACTATACTAATACGGAGTGTGAGGGATTGGCCATGGTATATGCACTGTAGAAATTCATACATTATTTGTTGAGTTGTCGCTTTAAGATGTATATAGATCATTATGCACTAAGATACCTCGTTAACAAGCCAGTGTTGGGGGGGAGAATATTTAGATGGATATTATTGTTTTAGGAATATGACTTTGAATTAATTATGAAGCCAGGAAAGTTGAACTCGGGACCTGATCATTTTTCATGTTTACTATCCAAAGAATATGTAGGAAACTTGGATGATAGTTTACCAGACATGCACTTATTTACAGTACAAATGGTTTATGACTACTTTATAGACATAGTTTAGTTCTTGAGTATAGGAGTAGCCCCATCATATTTTTAGTTGCACAAAAGAAGCAGTTAGTAGTGAAGGCAACAAACTACCAACTAATAGCAGGAAATTTGGACAAGTTAGGCACAGATGGTATTCTACGATGATGCCTACTAGAACATGAAAGACATATGATATTGTAAGAGGCACATGAAGGGGTTGCAGGAGGTTACTACACAAGAAAAAAAACAAACAAAAGACTTTATGCACAGGATTGTGGTGGCTTACCCTTCATAAGGATGCTAAGGAATTTTTTAATAATTGTGATGTTTGTCAAATAATTGGGAAGCCTTCTAAGAGAGATGAGATTCCCTTAGTACCACAAGTAACATTACAAACTTTTGATAAATGGGAAGTTGACTTTGTTKGKTCGATCAAMCCACCAACGAACAGATCAGGAGCCTRATACCTCATTACTACAATATATTAATGGACGAGATGGGCCAAGGTAGAACCAGTCAGATGGACTAAGGTATTTTCAAATAATGACGTGTTACAGGATGAATATGATGCACTTAGGCTGGAGAGGGATGAGGCCACACAGAGGACAAACAGATTGAAACAGGAAGTATGGGGGGTCTATAGTAATATCCTAGAAATTCCTATCGAGATAGACGCCCCTTTAGAAGAATAAGTCATGAAGATCAATGAATCCATTCAAGGCTTCTACGCAAATATTATTGATGTAGAAGCGTGCCAGACATCAAGTACACCACCGGAAGAAAGAGAGTAGAGAGAGAAGACAATTGTTATGACAATAGAAATCTTAAAGAGCATGGATGAAGAATGTGTGAAGATTTATGAAGAAAACACACAAGTATGGATTCCACTATTGGAGAATGCAAAAGTAAAATAATTATATTAGAAACTACATAATGCGCAAGAGAAGGCATAGAATATAAAATAAATGATGAAGACTCTACCAACAAAGGAAAAGATGGATACCTTAGTGGAGAATAGGAAGGTAAAATAGGAGATAAATCAAATAAGGGTTGAGCAGAAAACATTGGTACATAAGTTAGAACCATTGCAAGAAGAAGCATTCAAGGTAACAAAACAAATCGTAGTAGTACAAGGAAAGGTCAAGCAAGTAGTACAATAGAGTGAAGAGACGCTGCAGACTCCTATCACCGCACAAGATTCAGAAGAGATATCGATGCGAGAAGTAGAAGCAAGGGAAAGGATCACAACTGCCAGGGAGACATTTGATAAGTTCATTGTGACACTAAAACCAATGAAAAAATAGAACTGAGTGGTTCAGGACGAGCCATAGGTGAGTGTTGGGGGCCTGTTGGAGCAGGACATTTTGAGTAAGTTTTGGGAATCACATAGAATCAAACTGCGTGACAAGTCAACTAAGGAGCAATGCACATGGAAGAAAGTAATATAGTTAGTGCATAATTAGGGGTCAACATGCATAGAAGGTGAAATTTAGTTAGAAATAGTTAGACCTTTTGGTCCATTTTGTAACAAGATAAGCCCTAGTGTCAATGTATAATTATGTAAAGGTTTTTTGGCAGAAAGAGAGGATCATATGAGTATCTCTGAGTGGGAAAAAATAATAATTGGTGTGTGAGGAGTTAGGAAGATTGAGATAAGTGTGCACTGTATGCGTGAATAACAAGGGAATAATGGGTTATAACTGAGATACCTTGTATGAGCATAATGCACACCTGTTGTAATATTATGTTGAATGATAATATATGAATCCGTTCATTGTGGACATAGCCCAGTTCTGTTGTGATGTGATGTGTTTATTTTTTGTTCTGTTTATGGCGCATATGTAATGTTTGAATGGTTAATATGAATATGTTATATGACGGTTTTGTGCACATGATGAATGGTCTAATGAACTAATTTTAATTATGGATATTATGATGAATGTCTACCTTTCCCCCATGACTGCAAAAACCTGGTTCCTACAGTCCCCATAGGTACCTCGGGTGAGACTTCACCTGCTTGTGGGTGATGCCGAAAGGGTCGGTATATTTAGGGTTTTGTTGGTGAATTAATGTTGAACTATGAGTCTTCTCACTATACGCTAACACTTTACACGAGTGAATTTGTCCAGATGATCAAGTTGCCTCTTAACAATTTCATATTTCTTGGAGGATTCAAGAAAGATTACATCTTCAAAAAGGATGAATTTCTTGTTTTTCTCATCGTAAAGACAATACCCCTTAGTTGTAATTGAGTACCCAAAGAAGATGCACTTCTGAATATTTGCATCATACTTGCTTATAGTAGGTGGAGCCAAAGAACCTGAGATGCCTCACCGAAGGAATGTGGCCATACCATATTTCATAAGGAGTCTTTTTTTTAAGATCATGAGATGGACACCCATTTTTGACATAAACTGCACATAGAACTACATCAACTCAAAACATCAATTTTAAAGTCTTGAAAAAAATAACAGAACGAACCATATTTAGGAGTTTCCTTGATCCAGGTGGATATTGGTGGCCACCCACCTATTCCAACTGGATCCTCTTCACAGTTTTTAGTTCAACATGTTCTTCTATACTTATTTGTAATTGTGGGTTCTACACTTCCGGGGTTGTCTGAATGCCTACACATATTCCAAGTGGAGATTGGTGGCCACCCACCTAATACAACTGGCTTAGTTTGGAAGTTTTCATGTCAGTACATCTTTTTGTACTTCCAGGGCCATTTTGGGGCCCTAAAAAGTGTTTTTTTGGCTTGCCATAGTCAAATTGTAGACAAAATCAAATTTTGATGGAATAATGCGTAGTTCTCTAAAATAACTTTCCAACAGGCTATCACGCACCTAAAATGGAGGTTGTATGCAAACGTTACGACCTCGAGAAGTTGAGGTACTAACTTACACATCGGGGCCCACATAACTTTTGGCGTTTCACCTCCTAGGGTTAGGTTTTTGGATATATATGGTTTTGGAATTCAAGAATAAAGTTAAAAGGTCCTCTAGAGCCTCATTGTAATCAATCTTCTCAAACAGATGCACGTAGAAGCCACATCTCTTCTCAGAGATGGCTACCACCATTCGAGCAGTTTTACAATTTCAACCTATTTTATTTATTCAATAGAAGTTATTGTTCATTGGATATCTGTTGTTATATCTATATTATTGTATTCAATCTGTTATTCATTTTGTTCCACTTATAAATCCAGATTAGTGGTATCAGAGTAGTCTGCTCTTCATTTATTTTTCTTCATGCATGTCCCCGACAAGATTTAGGTACAAGAAGTTGGGAATCGAATCAGTCAATCCTTTGCAAGATTAGTCATTCCGAGCCTGAGAAAATCCCATGGGGGACGAAAAGAAAGATGATGGAGTAGGAGATCCTTTTTAAAAAATTCTCTAGGAAGCCCTTGCATGAAAAAGGAACGAAATGATGGACAAATTTGCATAGATCCTTAGATGGATGCCCACGGGAGAAGAATATTCATCAAGTGTCCATGCAACCCCCTTCAAAGTACATGTAAATTTTGATATTCCATTATTTGAAGGGATGATAGATGCAAATGATGTAGATAAATGGTTGAATCTACTCGAAGTATATTTTTCGGTCCACAAATTTTTTGACAGGGAAAAAATTGCTTTTTCACTCCTCAAGGCCATCCCCCATGTTAAGGACTCGTGGGATACTTACTCTGAGCAAGGGGCCATAGAGGAATATGCAATATTTGTGGTCTCCCCCACATGGGATTTCTTCAGGGATACCATTAAATAATAGTACTACCCTGTTGGAAGCTACGAGGACCAGTACACCAGATGGACCACCCTGTGCTAGGAAAGGGACCAGGAAGTACTAGATTTCACCAATATTTTCCATTCCCTGTGCACCAAATTGGGTATCAAATAATCTTAACGACATCTGGTGCTCAAATATTGTGGTTGTTTACATAGATACATTAAAATAAATAAGGAGTTTTTGGACATTGCATCATTGGGTACGGTGTATAGATATGTTGTCAAGATCGAGCAGAAATTTAAGCAGAAGAGGCTAGAGTTTGGATCTACAAACTCCTCACAGTTGAAGCAAGGAAAAGGTGGCCCCAAAACACACAACAAGGGAAAAAGAAAATATGGACACTCTCAAGACAACCAATCCAAGATGCAACATAAGAAGGGAAATGAGAATTCAAAGAAGGATATGGGAAAGTGGTGTGAATACCATAAAATCCCTTGGCACAACACCGTAGAATGTTGCTCCAAGTAGTCACTCGTGGTCGGGCTGAAATCTTCTGATTCAAAGGCCGATTATGACTCTGAATCAAATCCAGAAGGAGGGAAGTAGATTATCAGTGTTGAACCCATTTCAATGGTCGCTACCTCCAAAGTCCATCCAAGTGAACCAAAAGAACCAGAGGAAGGGGAATGCCTCTTTCACTCACAGATGTGGGTAAAGGGAACTCCACTTCATTTCATTGTTGATAACGACATTCAAAAGAACCTGATATGAACAGAGTTATCAAGCGGTTGGACCTTTCGACCACACCACACCCACAACCCTACACCATCGGTTGGCTTTGCCAAGGAAGATATATTTATGTCATCCAATAGTGTTGTCTTCCCTACAACATCAAGCCCTTCAAAGATGAGTTATTGTGAGATATTTCTTCCCCTAAAGTTTGTGATTCTATTTTAGGACAACCATATTTTTGGAAGATACATGATGTGTATGAGTCTATACCTCGCAGTGTTATTATTACTTTGGGTAGAGAATTGTACATGATACTAGAGGTGGCGCTACCTACCACTATTTCTTTAATCTCTGCTAAGCAATGAAATAAGGTCATTTCACATACTAGGAAGTTCATATTCTTTGTGATTCATGATCACAGTAATTAGAAGGTCTCTTCCACATCTGTGGCCTCTACACAGAGTCTCTCTTTGCAGTAGAAGCAAGTGGACATGATCATGGAAGAGTACAAAGACATCTTCTCCTCACCCACTGGGGTACTAACGCACTACCAAGTCAAGCATCCAATTGATCTAACCTTCGGTGCACCTTTGCCTAATGGACCAGTCTATCATCACTCACTGATGGAAAATGATGAAATAAAGTGTCAAATCCAAGAGCTACTTCAAAAGGGGCACATCAGACCCATCTCCTCCCCTTGCGGAAGCCCGATTGTACTGGTGCAGAAGAAAGACAAGGCCTGACGACTCTGCATTGATTATAGAGAATTAAAAAAAATCACAGTCAGGAACCGGTATCCAATTCCCATAATTGATGACCTTCTTGACCAGCTCAAGGAGGCAAAGTTATTTAGAAAAATTCATCTAAAGTTTGGCTACCACCAAGTTCCCATTGAACCAACTGATTTATGGAAGACAACTTTCAAATCTATAGAAAGTCTCTTCGAATGGTTGGTCATGCCCTTTGGCTTAACCAATGAACCAACCACTTTTATGAGGTTGATGGATGATGTATTGAGACCCTTCACCAACTCTTTTGTTGTGGTATATTTGGATGACATCCTCATATTCAACAAAACTTAGGAGGAGTACATGCAGCATATTCAATAGGTTTTGAGCACTCTGTGGGAACATAAGTTATATGCCAACTTGGAAAAATTCTCCTTTGGCATGAACAAGGTTCAATACCTGGGCTACATTGTTGATGAGCATGGGGTACATGTTGATCCAAATAATATCCAAGCCATTCGTGACTGGCCAGCCCCGACCACACTCACCGAACTTCAAATCTTCCTGGGATTGGCCAACTTCTACCGACAGTTCATGTTGGGATTCTCCCATATTTCATGGGCCCTTATCCAAGTGACCAAGGGAAGTGGTAGGGAAAAGTTAGCATGGGGGAAGGAACAACAATGAACATTTGATGATCTGAAGCATCTCTTGTGCTTAACTCCAGTACTCTCCTTACACGATATGCAACAAATGTTCAAGATTGAGATTGATGCATCCGACTATGATGTAAGCACAGTTCTCACGCAGCATGGTCATCTAGTGGCATACCATAGTGATACACTCTCAGATAATGTCTGAAAATACCCCACTTATGAAAACTAAATGTAGTCCATTGTACAAGCATGTCGTCAATGGAAACATTACATTCTATGAAAGGAGACAATCATCCACACTCATCACAAGCCTTTGCAGTTCATACAGACATAAGGGAATTTGTAGAACAACTGCAATCAAAAGTGGTCCAACTACCTATAGTAGTTCCATATCAACATCAAGTACAAGACAAGGAGCACAAATCATGTCATCGATTTCCTCAGTTGACCTCTCATGGCTACACTCACCACCGTGCTCCATTCCTGTGGACATGAGTTATATGAGTGGCCCCAACTTTATCAAAAAGATTCGGACTTCGCCACCACCTATCAGCTCTTGGGTACAGGTGTGAATGTCACCGGTTTTCACATTTAGGATGGACTATTATGTCGTCTTGGCCATATTTGTGTTCCTACAAGTGAGTGTTCAAAGCTAATCTTGGAGGCTCACTATAGTTGGGTGGCAAGACATTTTGGCATGTAGAAAACTGTGGCCATTCTATAGAAACATTTTTATTGGCCAAAAATCCAACAAGACATCAACAAGTATATTTGATCTTGCACTGCTTGTTCCATTTCCAAGCCAGCATCAAGAAGCAAGGCTTATACACCCCTCTTCCTACTCCCAAGAGGCCTTGGGAATCCATCTCAATGGATTACATGTCTGGCCTTCCATCCACCAAGAAAGGAAACGATTGTGTATTTTTGGTAGTTGATCGATTTTCGAAGATGGCCATCCTCACAGCCTGCAAGAAGAGAATCACCAAGAAAGATACTTCCATGATCTTCTTCGAACGAGTGTGGGTTGATTTTGGGATACTATAGACCATCATCTCTGATCGGGACAACATGTTCCTAGGCACATTTTGGTCAAGTCTCTGGTCACTATTGGTCACCAAGCTCACTAAATCTACTGCTTTCCACCACCACACCGACGACCAAACATAGGTCATCAATCAGATGATTGTACACATCCTGTGCATGTACAACTCTAAGAATCCACATACCTGGGATGAGAGTCTCCCCTATGTTCAACACAACTACAACATAGCTCTCCATAGCTCCACCATCCATAGCTCATTTCAGGTGGGGCTGGGATTCCAGCCCTTGGTCCCATTGATGTTGCATTACCTCTTTCCACCACACAGGAAAAATATTCCCATGTTCAATCTGAGGCCAACAAAGCCACCATATTCATTGAGCAGATTCAACACATCCACCAACAGGTCCATGAGAGTTTATAGAAAGCCAATGCTAAGTACAAGCAACACCATGATCAACATAAGGTACTACATTAGTTTCAGGTGGGAGACAAGATTTGGTTACATTTACAGAAATAATGCCTTACAGGGCCCCATTGAAAGCTCCACCCACTTCGCTATGGGCCTTACACTATCACCAAGGATGTGGTTAGAAATTATTTTGAGCTCAACACTCCACCCTTCCTTGACTTGCACCCAATGTTTAATGTGGACCTCCTTTGACCATATTTTCCACCCTTATTGGACACCTAAGAGATTGCAGAACAAATGACACCAACAAAGCTCAACCCTGACTGCATGTAACATGCATCCAATGATTAGATAGTGGACACATAGGTCAAGGGCACTCCCGAGTAGAGGATCCAAATTTATCGGGTTGTCAAGGGAGGAAAACTCCTACACAAAGGAAAGTGGCTCACTCGAGGCCAAATTTAGCAGAATTTTCCTCACCTGATGGGGGAACTCAATGCAATGGAGACCATTTCTTCCTAAGGGGGGAGGATTGATCCTAGTGGATATTGGTGGCCACCCACCTATTCGAACTGGATCCTCTTGGCCATTTTTAGTTCAAAATGTTCTTCTATACTTCTTTGTAATTATGGGTTCTACACTTTCGGGGATGTTTGAATCTCTACACATCTTCCAGGTGGAGATTGGTGGCCACCCACCTAATCCAACTAGCTTAGTTTGGAATTTTTCATGTTAGTACATCTTTCTGTATTTCCAGGGCCATTTTGGGGCCCTAAAAAGTGTTTTCTTTGGCTTTCCATAATCAAACTGTAGACATAGTCATATTTTGATGGAATAATGTGTATTTATCAAAAGGACCTTTCCAACGAGATATCCCATGCCTAAAACGGAGGTCGTATGCAAAATTTACGACCCAGGGAAGTTGAGGTCCCAACTTACACATCGGGCCCCACATAATGTTTGGTGTTTCACCTCCTAGGGTTATGTTTTTGTATGTCTAGGGTTTTAGCATTCACGAATAATGTTAAAAGAGCCTCTGGAGACTCATTGTAATCATTCTGCTTTGATTGATGCACGTAGAAGCCACATCTCTTCTCATAGATAGCTACCACCATTCGAGCAAGTTGTTTCATTTCTGCAGTTTTATAGTTTCAAACTATTTCATTTATTCAATAGAAGTTATTTTTCATTGGATATCTAATTGTTATCTTTGTGTTATTGTATTCAGTCTATTATTCATTTCGTTCTACTCATAAATCCAGAACAATCCTATTCATTCTTTCAACTACACCGTTTTGTTTAGGGTTTATGGAACTATGGTTTGATTCTTGATCCCGTGTTGGTGAAGGTAGCTTTCAAATTCATTAGATGTATATCATTTTCCATTATCAATGTAAAGAGAGCTAATACGAGACTGAGCTTCATTTTGAATCCATTCATAAAAAAAATAAATGTTTCAAAGGCTTGTGATTTATCTTTCAGCAAGTATACCCAACACATCCTGGTGTAATCATTACTAAAATACATGATATATTTATTTCCATTCATAGAAGGAACAAGAATAGGGCCTAGCAAATCATAATTAATCAGTTCAAGTTTTCTACATGCTTTGGAAGTAGAATCATGACATGGTTGTTTTCTGTGCTTTCCAAGGATACAAGCATCACATTGCTTTAATTTCCTAGGAATAGTAGGCAAACCAGAAAAACCACTCTTTCTCAATAAAAAGAGACTGTCATAATTGATATGGAAAAATATAGCATGCCACAAAATATTATATGACATTATACCTTCATCGTGATCAGAGAGATATCTAACATTTTGTGTATGGGAAGATGTCCCATTCAACTTCAACAATATTCCATCTTCCATTTCGGTCATAACAAGCATGTTATCAAAATCCTTTCATATTTCAACTTTTCCACTGATCATATGAACATAGTGGCTTTGCTATCTGATGTGCACAAGGGATAAAAAGATCCTTTTCAACTCAGGAAGATAGAGCACATCATCCAAAAGAAAATATGGGAATCCCGGAAACTCAAGTCTAATGGTGCCCATTTCAGAGGGTTTGAGACTGGACTTATCTGCAAGATACACTATGCCATCTACATTGTCATTGAATTATTCGAAGAAGTCTCTTCTAAATGTCATGTGAGAGGCTTCTCCTATGTCAAGAATCCATGCATATTTCCAAGGAGTATATCAAGTGTTAAATAAATATTTTGTTACTCTTATATTGCAATGGGAAACAATGTGATGGGAAGATTCAGGTGGATTACCTTTTGTTGCTTTTGAAGATTTACCTTTGTCCTCTTTCTTATTTTTTCTGTCTTGTTTGATCTTATCCCATGGAACTCTGCAGTCATTTGCTTCATGTGACCCATTCTTTTTGCAATGGGTACAATGAATATTGGATATATCACCTTGGTTGTGTTTTCCCCCCTACCTATGAAACTTTTTCTTCCACGTCACATCCTCTTCTGCTTCTTTCTCCTCTAGAAGAATCATGTGGTTTACTCATGTCTTTCTCAACAAGGTAAAAAGTCTCTCCAGTTGAAGTGGATGAATTCTTTCCAAATGCTTCTCACGTTCTGCAACTTTCTCCACCATCTTGTCAAATGCGATGGATTTCTTTTGACCACTTTTTTGCAGTGATTCAAGGTAGTCAAAATATGTAGGGTAGAGAGCCTTAATGAAGGCCGTGAGATGGAGATCAATATTCACTCCACTAGCTTCAATGTCACGCATTATGGCTTTGATTTTTGAAGCTAAATCCATTGGGTCATCATTCTTCAACTCTAGGTTGAAGAGCTTCAACATTAGTTGTATGAGTTCTAATTCAGAGTGTGTCATACAAGTCATTCAATCTCTTCAAGGTGCCATTGGAATAACTAATTGAATAAATATGATGGCTCACCTCCTTACTTACTATAGAAAATATCATAGCATATTCCTTCTGATCCTTGTCCTCCCATATAGCACGTTCTTTGTTTGAGATCGGAATAGCCGGTCTGCTACATGTTCTGCTACTCTTCGAATTTGATTATAAGACATTAGATTCAAAGTTCGATTATTCTTCTTCTTCAATGATTTTTCTTTCAGGGACTACTGCTTCTTCGCAAATGCCTTTCCATGGGTCATTGAAGATCAATGTGCTTTTGATCTTCCTATACCATTCTCTATAGTTTTCTTTGCCAGTCAGCACCACACTGACAATGGAGATGAGAGAGTGCATTTTCTTCTACCTCCTTGCCACACCAAACTCAGAAATAACTTGCACATAATGATAAGCACTCCTGATATCCAAGCAGTGTCCAAGGTTTTGAAAATTATTGTTCAATGTATAGGTATGAATTTCAAACACAAGGAAAAGAGAGCATGAGGTGTCCCTGGTCTAAGGAATCGATTTTGAACTAGACAAAGAACAAAGAATCGATTTTGAACTAGACAAGGAACATGGCCAGTCACTTACAAGAGTTAGGTATGTGCACTAGAGATTCGCTTAAGAGGCACACTCTTCCCTTATTTTATTGGTTGTATCTACCTTCTAAGATAATTGTGGTGCATATATGATTCGACTACCATTTAGTCGTTGAGTAGCAACATGGAATGATTTGAGTCCTCGACACTAACAGTCAACCAACGATACCAATTCTGGAGTAGCGATATATATTAAACATTTATACCAATTAACAACACTTCAACAAATGGAATTCATTATATACGAGACAAACCCTCTTTTAGTTCGATGGGAGAAGCAAGTTCATGGGTTCTGGGCACTGCAACAAAAGAATTGAACAGTTGCATGAATTAGGTTTTAATTAACTGAATGGTAGGAGTTAGGGTTGAGTGCTGAGCGAGAGAGAGACTGAGGGAGTGAAGAGAAGCAGAGGGAGGATAAAAATGGTGAGATTATTAAGAATATGCATGAAGTAGGTGGTGGTGGATGTGCACCAAGTGTTGAGGGGTGTAAGCAATTGAGGGAATGAGTTGAATTTTCTCAAATTAGGGCTTTACTTTTGAATTTGATTATAAGACATTAGATTCAAAGTTCGATTATTCTTCTTCTTCAATGATTTTTCTTTCAGGGACTACTGCTTCTTCGCAAATGCCTTTCCATGGGTCATTGAAGATCAATGTGCTTTTGATCTTCCTATACCATTCTCTATAGTTTTCTTTGCCAGTCAGCACCACGCTGACAATGGAGATGAGAGAGTGCATTTTCTTCTACCTCCTTGCCACACCAAACTCAGAAATAACTTGCACATAATGATACGCACTCTTGATATCCAAGCAGTGTCCAAGGTTTTGAACATTATTGTTCAATGTATAGGTATGAATTTCAAACACAAGGAAAAGAGAGCACGAGGTGTCCCTGGTCTAAGGAATCGATTTTGAACTAGACAAAGAACAAGGAATCGATTTTGAACTAGACAAGGAACATGGCCAGTCACTTACAAGAGTTAGGTATGTGCACTAGAGATTCTCTTAAGAGGCACACTCTTCCCTTATTTTATTGGCTGTATCTACCTTCTAAAATAATTGTGGTGCATATATGATTCAACTACCATTTAGTCGTCGAGTAGCAACATGGAATGATTTGAGTCCTCGACACTAATAGTCAACCAACGATACCAATTCCGGAGTAGCGATATATATTAAACATTTATACCAATTAACAACACTTCAACAAATGGAATTCATTATATACGAGACAAACCCTCTTTTAGTTCGACGGGAGAAGCAAGTTCATGGGTTCTGGGCACTGCAACAAAAGAATTGAACAGTTGCATGAATTAGGTTTTAATTAACTGAATGGTAGGAGTTAGGGTTGAGTGTCGAGAAAGAGAGAGACCGAGGGAGTGAAGAGAAGCAGAGGGAGGATAAAAATGGTGAGATTATTAAGAATATGCATGAAGTAGGTGGTGGTGGATGTGCACCAAGTGTTGAGGGGTGTAAGCAATTGAGGGAATGAGTCGAAGTTGCTCAAATTAGGGCTTTACTAGAGGAGTGAATCCAGTTTACTACATGGAGGAACCATGAACCCTAATGCATGAAGAACCAAAAGCTCGAGATCAATGAGGGAGAGAAACCATAATGGGTATATAGTCGATAGAAATATATCAGAGAATCAACTAGAGAGCTTGACAAGAAGGAAAATGAACAAGAATGAATTAAGAGGTGTTTTCTTCTGGCAATGAAGGAAGAAAATGTCAAGGGAAATCATGGAGTTAACCCGCATTCTGATATCACTATCAGGAAAAGAATTTGTAGAAAATGTAACTCCATGTTGTTATGTTTTGAATTAACATAATAAGTGCATAAATATAAAAAAAAATATTATTATTCTTCTCCAACGCATGACTCTTCCTATCACCCATGACTCTTCATATGTGCATTATTGTTACAATAATGCAATCTCAAGGATTACGTGTCCAACATAATCCTAGTCAAGCATTATCATGGATAACATATCATAGGTGGGTAGTAAGATATCCCTAGGATCTTCCTACCAATCCTAGATATACAGTGGGCTAGACTTCTATGGTGTTCCTCTAGAAACAAGAAAATGGTTTCACTTTTAAACTAAGAAATGGTGGAATGGCATACCTTTTTCCTGAAGACTGTCCTTCGTATGTCCTGGCTATTGTAGTCATGAAGTTCCAACTTCATCTCTTACAACCTACTTCTTGCACACAAGAGACAAAACAATACCATTCTACTTCTCTTCCTATTGTTAGAATCCTAGATCTAACTTGAATCTAACCTGATCTATGAAATAACAAATCAGATCTAAACATTCATGCATGAAATACACACATTCATAGGGGAAACCAAATGATATATTAATTCAAATGGAAAAAGTACATCAATATCATTACCTCTTAGTGTATATGCACTCATCCTTGCCCCTTTCTCATTTCTTTTCCTCGGCTCTTAAACCAAGCTAGGAAACCTAACTACAACTGATGTAGATGGAGAAGCACCTATGAATTTTAGTAACATGTATCTGTAAATGATTCTTCCTTCATATGCTCAATATTTTTCTTATTTATATAGATTCTTGGAAGAGGCTTGGGAGAGATTTTAGATCTTCTATAGACCAGTGGATACTCGAATGATTTGATTTCCAAGGTTCATGCCACAAAGAACCAAATCATCCCTCACTTTCCTCTTCAAAACTCCATGAATATAGAAGATTATAGAGGGTGTTTCTTTTTGTGAAATAATGGAAAGAAACATGGCATTGGTTGTCCCATAGATGACTAGTGACACCCTTAAAAAAATGTCTTAATCTTGAGCTAGGGATGTTTCTTGGCTTACAACTTATTTTGTGTTCCTCTCTGACCCTGTAGAGTGGAAATTACGGCTATAATAGATTCCCCCTAGTGTGTGAGGTTAGTAAAGGAATGGATGACCGAAACACATTACAATAAAATAGTATCCATGTGAGGTAGCGTGAGGAGATAGAAAATGTTTCTAGAGGTCAAAGAGTACCTGTAATCAAACACCAAGGACAAAGACATGTATAGACCATCCCCAAGGTAGAAATAATCAGATGTTGAAGAGTATCAAAGCATGGTTTCTAAAATAATACATTGTGGAGAAATTCCATGAAATGCAAGACCATGGCCACAAAAGAATA
>JASDQU010948806.1:21804-38236 GCA_032191745.1 Picea mariana
CCTATTTCTCTCTCATCCGTCCTTGCCACCTTCGCATGTTTCCCAATACACATTTAGTATGATTTAATTCTAATAACTCATCATGTATATTCCATAAGGATTGTCATTAATAAGGGAAGAGATTGAGGAGATCTCCTATTAAAACACATTAAACCAGGATTTGCGGAGGATTATATTATCCCTCTGAAGAATTCATTTTAAACATTATCTGGAGAAAAGGAACATTTTTCTTCAAATTATGGCAGAAAATCAACAACAGTTCTGTGGAGATACATCAAACATTTTCAGGCGTGTGGACCAAAACTTTCAAGGGTCCATAGCATATTCTTACTACGCATCCCCTTATGCCTAGAAGGAATTAATTTGGATGTCTAGAATCGCTCATGCAGGTTGTGTCCCAAAGGTTTTCCACTATAAGGAGTTGGTCATCTGGTGCATCGAGAGATATATTCCAAGCCAATAGATCATTCAATTGCGGGACCATTCCCCAGTATCTATATCATCTCAGGTATTTCGTAACATGTTGAGACTTCTCAAACCAATAATTACCTTCAAGGGTGAATATTGTATAGAATTATTAAATAAGCATGAAAATGGGTTGGACCTCTTACCTGAGTTCCTAGAGAACCCAACAGTCGTCCCTGAAGACATCACGAGATTGCTGATTGGCTCATTTAAAAATCCCTTCTGGGAAATTTCTTGGATTTTCACGAGGGTAATGGGACAATAAACTACAACCAACGTTTCCCGCATTATTATTTACATTTTATACTTTACAGTCAAGGAACGGGCCATTTATGATTGGGTAAAGTTGATTTCCATTGAAATCTCTTCCCAATTGTCACAATACAAGAAGAAGAAGAAATCATTTATGTCCTCTTATTTGGTTTTCACGATAGCACATCATTGTTAGTTTCCGAGATTATCTGTGTGTAAGAAGTTAAACTATGAATTCGACCCGGTAACCTTCTAGTATCAAACATTACGGAGGCACAAATCCTCCTGGAATTTTTATGAAGTTTTTAATGACTTTGTCTCAATGTTTAAAGGTTTGATGTTTGGAAAGGACACCCCCCGGATGTATGAACAAGAGAGTAAGTTTATGGATAGGAAGCGAACATTGGAACAAATGGAGAATTACAATGTCACAAGGATTTTCAGTTCCAAGGAAAATACTTCTTTCCTTCCATGCCACCTATATGACAAAATGTTTATGAATGAAGTAGCAAGGCAGTACAACTACTTGTTGCATTTTTTCCATAAAAAGATAAAAAATCAATTCGTACCTCTACCTTGGAAAGTTGGGGACTTCATATTCAGAAATATGAACAAGATTGATGAATTTGCAGGCCACTTCCACAACCTAAATATAAGATATGTTGAAAGGATAAAAGGGTTCGACCCGAGTGGAATTTTTGTATAACATCTATTGGCAATTGGATTCAACAATTAGTTTATTAATATTGTTCTAAATGAAGACAAAGATAATGACTCGGGAAATCCTGCTCATTACATTGGCGACCTAGAAACAATAGTCAACACCAATGAGTCGTACAAACATAATGGAAAAGGTCTCAGAGAGAAGAGTTCCCAATCCCCAACTATCACTCCAAAAACTACAACATCTCAGAACAGTGATGCAACGACCCACCCAATTAAGAAAGGGACACACATTTATTTAGGCAGAGTAGGATATAAGAACCCTCCTTTGGGAAAAATTGAAATCTCCCATAAACTCCCCTTGCAGAAGAAAAGAAAAAATATTTTGTAAGAAGAGGAAGAACTTCGAGTCAAAAGTGACATCCAAGGCTTTTCCCTTGAAGATATGGAACTCAAGACTGATATCTTTAAAGTTTTCCCCAACGTTGATCAGCCATGGGACATGGCTCACCAAAATCCTTTGATGGAACTAATGGAGAGTGATACCTTCGATGAAGAAGAGTCTTTTGTATTTCAGAGCGTTGTTTTTTACAGCGATTCCAAAAATTTAATTATTGAGAAAAGAGATGTAAGGAAAAAAAGGGGGAAATCTCGTTCAGATGTTAACCTACGGAACATGCAACCTTCCCAAATTTCCCAAATTCACCGAGCAACTGGAGATTCTCTAGACGATTCTATTGGAGGCCTTGAAGTAGAGAACTCCAAGTTAAAGGAAAGAGTCAAAGAACTGGAAGAATATTTAATGCCCCTTATAGTACTTGCTAGTCCTTTAGCAATGATTAGGCCTATCACACCTGCAACTAAACTGAAATGATCTTCAATCCTACTCACATCAGCCAGGGGATATGTGGATAATAAAATTAAGAAAATAATGGAATTAATTACAGAGGGTTGGGAGATTTCAAAGAACATGGTCTCTTTTGGAACGAGGGCACATTCCTTCCATGAATAGTTATAGGAGGATTTGAAAAATGAAGAAGGTTTTTACCTTGACGTAGTCGTACCCTTCGGTTTTAAAGTTACCAATATGACATAGTTGAGAAGAAGAGAGGAGGATCTCCCTTATCCAAACTGGATAAATCAATTGAACGCATGTTGGAAGGAAAAGGTTAAAAACTTGAAATTATTGTCCAAGCATGTGACCAGGCTATATTGAAGAAGGAAGAACTATTCAAGAAGTTGACTGAGATAGACCTATTCAGAAGAACCAATGATGTCCAAGACCCCAAATTGATCCTCAACTCATTTTTCCTAACCAAGAAATCCTTTTATGAACAAGTTGATATCTTTAAAGGGTTATCATTTGAAAATTTCTATGGMATTCTTGAGTATAATGAAGATGAYGTAGAYAACTGGCTAGTGGATTATTCAGTAAAAAACAAAGATATTGAAGAATATTTGTGTAATATTTCCATTGATMTAAGGGACTTRGAGAGAGAGCTATTCAATATAAAAATATGGCATGAAATCAACATGGCACCAATAAGAAGCTACATTGAAGAGTGGTTTAAAAAATCTATCGACAAACTGACCGATGAAGGGAAAAAGATAGTTGAGATGGTTCCTGTAACCATCGATGAAAGCAATAAAAGGACATCACCAAGAAAGTGACAAGAGAGAGATATCATCATAGTAAGTTAATACTGATCACATCCTTCTTTCTTTATCAAGTCCTTCATCCAGTAACTCCACCTCTTTAAATAGAAAGGTTTAACCAAAGATTGATAATTTATTTTTTCTTCTTACCAGGTCTTGTTGTCTTTTGTCACCCACTTTCTTCCTTCTACAAAATTCATTCTTATATATTTTTTCTTTATGGTCTGTGGGGGCCCCAATCCCAGTCTTTATGACAAACACATTTAAATTTTGGAGAATATGTAATAAACTATATATTTTTAGAAATTTCAAGAGAGTTATTTTGGGAACAATCTCGATTATGCTTTGTAACCCAGTTTTTTGAATAAAAAGTATTTGAGGTTGATCTATCATTATCTTTATTTGATTTTCCCATGTATTACTCTATCAAAGTTCTCTCATTCATGCATATCATTTCCTTTTATTTTTATGTGATCATAAATCTTTAGCCAAACTATGTTGGATGTGAGGAAATTTTACTTATTTACTTTAAATGTGTGAATGTATGTTGTTCTTGGTCCATTCTTAGGAACTTTCTTTAAAAGAAAATAAAAACATTCTCCATTTTTGCATATTTACCTTTTCTTTCATTACCACAATAGACTTCTGTAAAGTCCCACATTCTGAAGAGCTAGAGTCCCATGAAAATCATAACAGAGGAGTACCACCTCTATAAAAGCGCATGGATATTTGTATCCTCGTGAGGTTTCCATTTTGGTCCTAACATATTCAAGCATCAACACGTACATATCCAATCCCTATCACTTTAAAATCCATCCTTTTCCAATCAACACTAATAAACCATACCATACCATACCAACTTCTAGTATACAGTTGGAGTTGTTTGTTGACATAGGTATTTTTTCCTCCAAACAAAAGGAGGAAAAACTAGATAAATGTTCAATGAGATTAAGTACGTTAAATGAATGGTGAACAAAGTGGCAGATGCATTGAGTCGAAGACCATGCACATTCTAAGTGATACCTCTTCAGATGTATCTTTGAGAAAATATTCTAACTATATAGTTGGACGATGATTGGTATAAAGAGGTTAAGGAAATTATTGGACAAGACACCATGACGGTATGAAATTTTGAAGTATATACGTCGGACAATGATAGAATGATGAGGTATAATAACCAGAATTACATACCGCCTAATGACGAATTGAGAAGCTTGATCTTAAGTGAAGCTCATGGAGTAGTGTACATGGCTCATCTAGGAGTCACGAAGGTGAGGGAAGACCTTAAGCCCTTATTATTCTGGAAGGGATAAAGGTGGACATAGTTAGCTACATGGTGAGATGTATAGAATGTCAACAAGCGAAGTTGAACATAGACATCCGACAAGATTACTATAGCCACATGTTATTCCGGAATTGAAATGGGAGGTCATTTCGATGGACTTTATTGTTGTATTTTCGCTAATGGTAAGGAGGAACAAATCAATTTTTATGGTAGTTGACACTCTGACGAAGAGTGTACATTTTATTCCTAAGAATACAATGTATCATGCACCAAACATAGCTAGAATTTTTATCAGAAATATTTTGAGACTACCTGGCCTACCAAAATGAATAATATATGATAGAGGATCGATGTTTACAAGATGATTTTGGACTACTTCCCAAGAGACCTTGGGAACACAACTGAACTTTAGTACAACATATCACCCTGAGATAGACAGGAAGACAGAAAGAATGAACCAAATTTTTGGAAGATATGTTGCATATGTACATGATGGACCAACAGAAGCTTTGGGAAAATTTCTTGCCACTGGTAGAGTTTGTGTACAACAACTATAAAAGCACCATTAAGCCAGCACCATTTGAGTTTCTTTACGGGCGACTGTGTCGGATGTCATTGAGTTGGGATCGACTTGAGGATAGGGTCCTAGTGGGAATAGAAATGATCCAAGAAATGGAAGGACAAATGAAAACGATAACACAAAGGAAAATAAGCTTAAGATCAGTAGAATAGTTATGTTGTTGCGCATTGCGTTGACCTCCACTATGAATTTGGCGACCGATTTTTCTTGTGAGTGAAATCGCACAAGAATTCGATTTAGTTTGAAAAGGGTGCTAAACTCTCTTCTAGGTTTGTGGGGCCTTCCAAAGCTGTGGGAGGGAAAGGACCCATGGCCTATCAACTAGCCTTGCCTCATTACTTGAGGTGTATGAATGATTTTTTTCTTGTATCTGTTTTGCGACATTATGTTAGTAATCCTACACATGATATTGACATGAGTTCCTTGTGGTGTTGGACAAGGGTGCAATCATGGTGGAGCCAATCCACATTTTGGACCATAGCATTTGACAACTACGACGTCGAGCAATCAATCAGGTCGAGGTCTAGTGGGACAATTATAGTTCACACTCGACTACTTGGGAGGAAGCATATGATATGCGTCAGCAGTTCCTTATTTAATTGATAGAGTAGACATATAGATCTTGTCAGATACTTTATATACTTCATTTTTATACACTGTACAACTTCGGGATGAAGTTTAAAACAAGAGGGGGTGTATGTAACATCCCGCTGAGCACATGTTATTGACTTTTTCTTGAGGACACTTGCATGCACATGATCCAGTTATAGTACATGGTTATATTTTTTGCTTATGTAGGCTTATGATGATGTTGATAGATTATGATTTATGTTGTTTGATATCTATGTATTGACATATGCTATTGACGATTTTCCCCTGAGTGTGCAGGACACTTGACAGATTGAGGATGTTGATCACATCAATGGACCTCTTTGGAATCCATATTAAGTCAGGGAGTGGATTGTATTGGTTTGAGTACTTCATTCATACATATGTGACATATGATCAATTATATTATGATGTTGTTTATGGATCATTGACAATGTTTCATTGATGGATGCAGGCTGAAGATTTCTTTCTAATCTGACTCATATAAGGAGTAAAGGGGCCATGCACATAAACCAGATATTGAGGGAGAGGTGTGGTATCATCCTTGTCACAGGCTACTAGCACTCCCACCGTGTCTCGAATTGTAGGTTAATGATTACCTAGTTCGAGAGATCCACAATGTCGTGAGGGTATACTAAGGCAGTCGCTCATGAGTATTTCTAAGGGGCGCACAATAAGGTAGGGTCCTTATTCCTTAGAATACCTTAGTATCTCACAAGGTCACCTGAATCGATTTTTGACTCTAGGGGTTGGAAAACTACCAAAACTACTCAAAGGCAAGTGGCACCCTTGGAGCATGGAGTGCATCTTGAAGGGCATGTCGCGTAATTAAAAATTTGAATCAAAGGTGAGTGGAACCCTTGGAGCACGGAGTGCATATTGAAGGGAACATCGTGTAATTAAAAATTTGAATCAAAGACGAGTGGCACCCTTGGAGCACGATGTGCATCTTGAAGGGCACGTCGCAAAATTTAAAACTTGAGTCAATGAATCTAGGTGGCCTCAAAAACCTTGAGAGAATAATTGAAACCTTTAAAATATTTAACCATTGTTGGCCTCAATTAATTAAATGAATTAAGGATTTAATTAATTAATTGTAAATCCCCAAATTAAAATCTAAGACTATGCAAAAAGTATGCCTAAGTGGGTAAGAAGACTAAAACTAATTATTAATTAAATAACATAGGAAAGAGTCAAGTCAATTCAAGAAAATAAGAAAGATGGCATAATTCTAAAGAATTAATTTAATCCACATGTGTGCAGAAAATACCTAATTGGAATATAATATAAGAAATGAATAAAGCATGAAAGAATAAATGCATGCATAGAAGGGAATCTAGAGTCTAAACTACCACTAGTTTAACTAGGTGAAGACTCCTATTTTAAATCAACTCAGAATTAGTAAGGCATCAATCATTAATTGAAAATGAAAGGAATAAAGAGACAACTAGGAGTGATTTTAGGAGTGATTTTAGGATGGGTGAGGGAAATTGACATTTATTAAAATAAATTGTGGATTAACTTGTGAAACTAAGGGAAAGGGTGGCAAGTGTATGGGGGAAATAATTAATTATTTAAAAATTGAATTAAATGTGAAAGTGGAAAGGTGTCATGGAGGAAAATCCTATAAATCAAATGGGAAAAAGGGGTAAAAACAGACAGGTGATGGGTAAAGTTATGCTGCAAAATTTTTGACTGGTTTTAGTTGTGAGAGTTGGGATACCCATCTTGAGAGAGAGTGGTGGATCTACCTTGCGAGGAAATCTAGGAGATAGAGTATTTCTGGTTGTGTGTGTCTGTGCCCCCTTTGCATCTTGAGGGGCTAAGGGGGAAGAAGAGTACCCCTGGCATTGGTTGGGAGGTACCTGTGAAGTCTCAACGATTGGCAGGCAGAGGGGGTTAGACAGAGTGCCTTAACAGAGGAGCATCTCACCTACGTTGTCTTTGGTTACAGTATTATTAATTGAGTTTTATATACAGTTGTGTGATTATTATTTACCATATAGCATTCTTATAATTTCTCTTTAAACAACGATTGAAAATCGATATTGAAATGTCATGATTCTTGATGGGTTGAGTATATTAGAAATGAGACTGGATATTACTATGCAAAACAATCCTTTGAGCCTCCTTATTTTCCTTCCATTCCTTTAATTTCCCCCAAACCTTACCTCCTAATAACCCTGCTAGTTGGGATTACCCGAGAAACTGCTAAAAACTAGTTGATGGCTTGATCCAAAATTTTCCATCTTTTTCCTTTATTTACCTGTGTTTTGTTTTAAGACTGGATTTCCATTTTTAATCCTCATATTTCTTGGATACCACTATGCATATCCTCCTCTTTAAACTTTGTTTTTCCTCCTCCTGGAATACTCATCATTCTCAGGAAAAGTGGACTGCGATTGGGTGGATCTTACTCAGCCATGTCTTCCTTACTCTGCATTTTTTCCTTTGGAACACCCATAGTTTCTCTAGATATTTTTCACTCAAAGAATCAATAGGCATGTCAGCAAAAAAAAACCTAGAACTATAAATCCAACTCTGAAAGAAAAATTAGTTCATAAATTATTGAATAACGGCCGAAAAATGGTCAAACCTTCATTCTATTACACAAAAAGATCTTAGGGTTGCAGCAGTTGGAATTGACTGGAAGTATTTATTCGCATGGATTCCTCCACAAGGAAATGACACTTGTCACTTCGACCATGTGTTTAAAGCGTTATTTAGGAGTTGGCAAGAGTGGTCTTCTTTTGTGATTTTACTTCAGATTCCTTGACGATCTCTTCCCAACAACCAGTTGCTACCAGGTTTGGTGTGTGGTCTTCCACAGGATATTGATTAGAAAAATACAGATGGTTTCGAAGGGATTCCAGTACTCTAATTCTATGTGTCTTTATAGAGGGAATCACTGTGAGATTTACCTTGCTATCTTACTCAAAAAACCACACAATTTACCTTACTATCTTACTCAACAACCTCTACATTTATCTTGTGATCTTACTCAGCAACATATGTGATTTAAATTGCATTCTTACTCAGAAAACCTCTATGTTTATCTTGTGATATTACTCAGCAACCTGTGTGATTTACCTTGCGTTATTACTCAACGAACCTCTGCATTTATCTTGCGATTTTACTCAACAAACCTGTGCATTTACCTTGCAATTTTACCCTTGTTACTCTATGGTTTTGTATATAAAAAACTTCCCAGTTATAACTCTCAATTGACATGCTCAATTTGATGTATGAGTGAGCAAGATGTGAACTTTCCCTAAGTAATTAATTGCCTTAAATTAAAATATATAATATAAATGATTGAAGAGGCACAGAAGAGGATCAAATTTAAGCTAAAATTAAGTTGTGTTTGCTTGAACAAGTGCCAACCACTATGATCTTTAGTTTGAAATATGATTCATAGTTTATGAATTTATTTAGGTGGGGTCCCATCCCCAGTCCTTTAAGAAAAAGGGGTTGTGCGTTAGTTGTATGCTTTAGTTCTTATTGACATAATCCTCCTTCGCTTGCTTCAAGAGTATTCGGTTCTTTAGGAGACATTGAATGGGCTTGTAATCGCTATGATTTCTTTTGTATTCCTAAAAATTCCTACTAAAGTAAACCATAATTGAACTACGCTTAAGATTATTTGGTTACAAGCTTGATCATATGATATTGATGTTGATATTATAAACTTGAATTAGAATTTACTAATAAGGATTTGAAGAAACTATTATCTATATCAAGGATGCATTTTTCTCTCATGGCCTTCACTATTCTTATGCATTTCCTTACTCATCCTTGCGCTCGATTTTTGAATTATTGTTTAAGCTTAAAATTATTTTATTTTATTGGATCATGATAAACTGATGGTCGAAGGGTTGATGAATACTCTTGCACCGTGAAATTAAATTAATTAAGTCTCTTGTAGATGGACTATTCATGGAATTTTTCGTGGGTGGTAATGCGTTAATTAATCGATGTATGTTTGTGGTAGAATTTCCTTTGCGCCATGAATTAAATAGATTAATTTCTCTTACGCCTTGAAATTAATAGGATGTATGACTGATTATTTGATTTTATTATCTTTTCTCATTGAAAATAAAACCAATGATTACTTTTGCGCCATGGAATATGCTAATGATTAAGTAATTAGATTGTATGTGCTATGCAATAATGATGATGTATAAATGATTAAGTTATTAGATTATTCGTGCGCATTGAAAATGTTGATGTATGCTTAATTGAGTGATTAGAATACTCTCGCGCCTTTAACTATGTGAATGTGGGATTGTTTTAAGTATTTGTATTCTCTTGTGTGATGAAGAAATGATGGTTATTATGATGTCTAATCTAATCTTGAATTCAGTTTAGTATTGGATAATGAGAGAGCTCTTGCTCCATTAATGATGTGATTTATGATTAGTTATGTGATAATATTTCTCTTGCACCACACAAATAGATTGATGAATACTCTTGCACCATGAATTTAATGTTGATGTATGAATGATTATGAATTTGATTACTCTTTCACCATAATTAATTGATAATTTAGATTGGTTTTTGATCAAATTGTATTCATCTTGATTGTATTAGTGGGATTTATATACCTCCTTGTTCCTCAGAACAGTTGCCAGCCCTGAGACCTTAAGTGGTCAAAATCCATCAGATGAATATTGGGCTTGAGCATTGCTTATGTGTCCTAGAGGTCCTAACTTTGCAAGGTAGGTTGGGTGTATATTTAATTGATATTCAGTGTCTGGTTGATCATTATTTATATTTTTCTTCAGTATATTTTGATGTGTTGACTGATTTCGTTATTTATGTTTATGCACTGAACATGTGTCATTGTTATTTATGAATAATGCATTGGCTTTGTGTCATTATTTATTTCGATGAAGTGTTGCTTGTAGTGATTTAATTATGATGTCGTGTTGATTATAGTTGCAATGAATTGTGTTAATATTAATTTCCTAATTCTTTAAGTTATGAAAAAATATATATATATGTATTGTGCTTCGTTATTCAGAGTCGTAACAGAGGGGTCGTTACTATTTCCAAGAAGAAATTTTAGGGTAAAATATCAAAAGACTAACCAAAAACATACACAGGTGGAACCATCAATAGATGAGGACAATAGAAACATACATGGGGTGGCATTAGCAAGGATATGATGAGGGAGACACCAAAAAAAAGATGAGGAGGGAGACACCAGCAAGGAGAACCAGAAACCCCAAACAACAACCAAGAAGAGACCTGCGACAAGATGAAAAAGACCCTTACGGGTCAACGAAAACAAGAGGTTGGAGAGGTAATCCAACGGTGGAATAATACACCAAGAAGAACTGTCCTAGAGGGGTCACAGCCACTCAATTAAATAATTTAAACAAATAATATTTTATAACATAAAATATTAATTGTTAAATCATAAAAATCAACAAGAAAAAAACAATTCAAGGAGGGGGGATCCAAAGTCAAGGAGGCTAAATTTATTTAGGAAGAAGCAAAGAAAAAAACCAAAAACCCACCCAACAATTAAGGGGGGCGTAACTCAAGAAAGGGGGGTTTCAAGACAAAGTCAACAAGGTAAGTTCTTCTTTAATGGAAGAATGTCCACATGATTCTCATGATATAACTTATAAGATTTTATCATCCCAACATATGAGGAAGATCAATGATGTGATCATGCCCTTATTAACTACTTCTAGGTCTCATGGACCATCCCGGGAGAGAAGAGGGTCACACATTATCTCGGCTTGGTACTTAACCAAGAAACAAAATAAACCAAAAATGAAAAACCCACACAACAATTAACTATATGAGTGGTTTCTAGACTTTTCATAGACAAATACATAGAAAGATGAAAGTAAGAGAATCATTTCAAAGTCATTCAAGTAATTAATACAAGATATTGCATGTATTGTGTTATTTTCCACTCTTTATCAAACTCAATTGTTAGGTGAGCGATTGTGAGAATTTGTATTACACTTAAAAATTATCGTAGGTTTGTCCATGTTCAAGTCTATCCCTGTACATGGACAGGGCCAAATTCGACCCTGTCCATGTACAAGGAGAGGCCCAAATTCATCTATGTCCATGTACATGCCCAAATTCGGCCATGTTCATGTACATGGACATGCCCAATTTCAAGCATGTCCCTGTACATGGGCAGGGATGAATTCGACCCTGTCCACCTCCTAAAACAAAAAACATGTAAATAAATGAAATTTTAGTTAATTGGGGAATACGTTAAGAATTACCCGAAACCTGAACACGAAAATATTTAAATATGAAAAAAATGTAACATGTAAAATATAATCTATATCTGTGTAAATTGTAGAAGGTAATTTTTAAGATAATTTATGTGTGAAATGTTAAAATTTAAGGGCAAAAAATATAGCTAGCTAAAACAAAAATATTTATTTTAAAATTTCTAAACAATAGCTACTTGTATGTTACAATCAACAAGACATTAAAACTTTTGATCCATAATCTCCTAGCATAAAAACAATAAATGATAGAACATTTACTTAGCTAAAACAATAATTTAAGAGACTATGCCAGTTCCCAAGTTTGAAACAAGCTCCAAACTAAGAAGCATTCGAGTAATGCTAGAGAGGAAATTTGTTGTTTAATTGTGCTTGGGACCACTCTTTCAAAATAAATGTTATTGGCACAAGAGATAGAGGAATGTAGAATGGAAATAAAAAGTAGCTAAATACTATTGAGGGGATATTGCATTTGAGAGTGTTTCAAGTCCATCTATTTTTGAAGACTAAGATTTAGCCTCCACTTAACCAAGAAATCTTCCTTGGGAAACATTTTTTAAACACAGTCCATTATTTCCAAGTGTTGTTAATTGTTACTGTGAACACTAATTGGTTGGCCAATGGTTAATGATACATTTATGAAATCGCCTATTCTAGTCTGTTTTGAAACTATTAGAAGTTCCATACACTAAATCATTTTTCTTTTAATCATGATTTACTTGGCCAAGATCTCTTATCATTTGCTGACTAGAGAGGTTTGGCAGTATTTTTGGCACCCCAAAGGTTTCACCTCAAATTCTCCAGATTGATAAAACTATTGTATGGCGTAATATAATGAAATCATTTCTAAAATTGAGATCAAATTTTATCACGTATGGATATTGAATTCTCTCTTTGTTGTGACTTTCAAGTCTTGGAGATTTGTATGTTGTCATAGAATATAGATAGGGCAGAATGTATCTATTTTTTGTTTCATTCAACCTAGTTACACAAGTATTATTCTGAATTTACATCTCAGGATGTGTTTTAGGTTGATTATGAGATTATAAAGTATAGGTAATAATTATATGATCCAAGTAACTATATGAGTGGCTTCTTATGCTTTTCAAGTCTTGGAGATTTGTATGATGTCTTAGACTACAGATAGGGAAGAATGTATCTATTTTGTGTTTCATTCAACCTAGTTACACAAGCATTATTTTGAATTTACATCTTGGGATGTGTTTCAGGTTGATTTTGAGATTATAAAGTACAAGTAATAATTATATGATCCAAGTAACTATAGGAGTGGTTTCTTGCGCTTTTTAAGTCATGGATATTTGTATGTTGTCTTAGAATACAAATAGGGCATAATGTATCTATTTTATATTTCATCAACCTAGTTACATAAGTATTATTTTGAATTTACATCTTGGGATGTCTTTCAGATTGATTTTGATATTATAAAGTACAGGTAATAATTATATGATCCAAGTAACTATATGAGTGGTTTATGTATCTTTCACAGACGAAAACATAGAAAACGAAAGTAAGAGAATCATTTTTATGTCATTCAATTAATTAATACAAAATCTTGCATGTATTGTGTTATTTGCCACTCTTTATCAAAGTCAATCATTAGGTGAGTAATTGTGAGAATTTGTATTACACTTAAGAATTATCGGAGGGCTAACCATGTACATCGAGAGGCACGAATTTGGGTCTGTTCATCCTGTATATGGACAGGGTTGAATTTGGGCCTGCCCTGTACAGGGACAGGGCCGAATTCAACCCTATCCCTATAGAGGGACACACTTGATTAATGTAATTTTATTATAAATTTTATGTTTTCAATTTATAATGAATATTAAAAAAAAAATTATCTTATAATCTCTCCCCTTCTTTACTAGTTTCATTACCTTTAATCACATATCCTTATTGAACAACCTTTCCCATTGATTAAGAAACATAACTAGAATTGGTCCCATTGATTGAATAAGGTTTATATAATAGTCATAACAGATAAACACAACTCCAACTTGTATCAATATCCACAAGAGATTATCATTGTCGTATCTTAGTATTCTATATCATGCATATTGTACTCGAATATAGTAACCTGAACACGATAAAGATAATACATTTCTTAAGTTGGATTTATCACATGTATGATGATTAAGAAATCACAATACATTGATTAGTGATTATAAAATGTTCCTTATTGATATTCAATCACGATTACTAGTCTCATGTTAGTATAGGGCAATGGTTTTCACTATCACACTCTTTGAATCAATCATATTAGCATGTTCTAATCTTGTATCCATTGTGGTTAAGATAGCTATATAGAATCACTACTAGTTATCTTAGTAAGCATATCCCATATAACTATGATAAGATTCATTATGTAGATTAATATGACAATGAGTATGATATACAATTTGTTACATCACTTGTGTTACTTATACCGATATAGGCTTAGTTTTTACTCTCTCCATAAAGCTTGAACATGGTATGTTTCATCTAAATAACATGGTGTACTATCATATTACTATGAATACGTGGTGTTAATTAGGGATAGAAAATACCATAAGTATAGTATCTTTGTTCTATCTCTCTAGTCCTAAGTATAGAGTAAGAGCTTCACCATCTTGCTTACTTAAACTGAATACAACTATAGATAAAATATAAGTAGTAAGAATTCACATAATTAATCACACTTTCTATGAAACGTATAAGGTATGATTACAAGCATGATGATACAGTGAGTTATTGTACCGTATCTAACAACTTGATAATCGTAAAGTAATACCGAGTACAAGGTTCACACTAATCACATATTGAACATTACCTATATAAGCTTACTTATACCTATTCATTACTTTGATTACGTTTTTACAACTACTCTGATCATAGAAGTTATCATAATTGTTGTTTCTTGATCAACCTCTTGATATAAGCTATAGAGTCATTGCAACCTCATATTCAATGGGATTTGATTCCATGTTTATTTTACTCTAAGTAATGTTTACCTATATTAGATTATTGGAATAACATAACCTATGGTACTTACTTCTTAGTAGAGACATGTCCATGTACATGGACAGGGCCAAATTCTGCCCTGTCAACCTCCTAAAACACAAAATGTAAATAATTAAAAAACTAGTTAATTGGGAAAGGGTAAAGATTTACCTAGACCAGCGGAAATGAACAACAGCAAGCTACAACAACCAGCAACAACGACCTCCAACAACAACCACCAACAACAACGACCGCCAACACCAACCGTCAGCGACAACGTTTTCCAACACCAACAAAAAAATAGAACTAATCAACATCAACCACCAACCAATAGTTCGGAAAAGTGTGAATGGAGTGATGTGTGGGGGATATATAAAACTTTTTTCGTTAGAAAGATTTTTTCGAAAGAAAGATTCTTTCAGTCAAAAAAACGTTCAGCCGAAAAATGTTACCGGAAAAAAAAATACGTCCGACTAATATGGTACACAAAAGTCGAGGCCATCATCATGGTACAGTTTGATTTGATGTCTAAAGGTTCGATTGAAAAAATGTGTCTTTCAGTCAAAAAAATTATTGGTTCGGTCGAAAAAATGTCACTAGGAATTTTGGAGACTCGATTCTCACAAAAGTGTTACCCAACTTCATGATTTCACCCGAATACCAAATTGAAAGCTTTGACCATCTCCTTATTGGTTGTTGAAAATTTTCTAGGACTATTGCTTTCATTCCCTCTTATTGATACAAATCTTAGTTGTTCAATTTTTCTCAAATGTTTGGCTCTATTCTTCAAACCTCTTGATTAGTTGTCAATGCATATACATATTTGGCCACTTGAATCAATGCTTCTCTCAACTTCAATTGTTGATATTCTTTCAACATACTGTTGATATTATGGTAGCTACGGGAGGCATTTACCTCCACGTGTAAACTTGACAAGGATAGAATACTCCAGGAAGCAAGAAGAAACCCTAATGAGTTGGATAATAACCCTAGAAGACTTGTCGTCTCAAGAAGATCATTTATATTAGGTTATTGGCCTCCAAGAGAAGAAGTCGGCCAGAAATAATAATATATACTGAATAGACAGATACCCAGAATGAGAAGTCGGCCCAAACAGTTAGCCAGAATTAGTATAAATGTAGGAGGGCAGTTCTCATTCTCGCAGGCAGTCTCAGAATTGCAGTGCCTAGTCTTGTGCGCACTACAGTGCCCAGTCTTGTGCGCAGGTCTGAGGAGAGCTTCCATTGTAGCTGTTGTAGCTAGAAGATCACATTTGGCTTGGACTATCTCTTGGCTAGGGTTTGGACTATCTGATCAGCTCTTGTTGGTGCACTATCCTTGGGGAAAGGTGCACTACCCTTTGTTTGGCTATCTAGCCTAGGATTTGCTTCCAGAATGATTATCTGTCAAGGATAAGGTGCTCGGAGGGTGGCTTCGGCCTATGGTTGGGTGACAAGGGTATTGTCAATGGTAAAACGAGCACACATATTTTATATTCTAACAGGTTATGGGTCCACACCTCCTTCATTCAGTCTAAACGCTGGAAGGAAACATAGCCACTAGGATATTGAGCTCACTGAGGAACTGCCACTAGGGTTACTAGCAGAAGAAACTTCCAAGACATTGCCGCTAGGGTTACTAGAAGGAGAAGTTGCAGAA
>JASDQU010948806.1:38256-50331 GCA_032191745.1 Picea mariana
TTGTATTGTAAACAATGTAACACAATGTGTATCAATATAATATATGCTGGTTTTCCCGGTTTGGGTTTCCAGGTGAAAAATCTCTGTGTAATGTTTGTATTTGCCATTGTATCTTTTCTGTTCTTTTCTGAATATCGGTTTGCAGTAGATATTGTACAAGGTTAGAATTTACAGAATGTCAACAAGTGAAGTTGAACATAGACATCCGACAGGATTACTACAGCCACATGTTATTCCAGAATCGAAATGGGAGGTCATTTCGATGGACTTTATTGTTGGATTTTCGCTAATGGTAAGGAGGAACAAATCAATTTTTATGGTAGTTGACACTCTGACGAAGAGTGTACATTTTATTCCTAAGAATACAATGTATCATGCACCAAACATAGCTAGAATTATTGTCAGAAATATTGTGAGACTACCTGGCCTACCAAAATGAATCATATATGATAGAGGATCGATGTTTACAGGACAATTTTGGACTACTTCCCAGGAGGCCTTGGGAACACAACTGAACTTTAGTACAACATATCACCCTGAGATAAACAGGAAGATAGAAAGAACGAACCAAATTTTTGGAAGATATGTTTCATATGTACGTGATGGACCGACAGAAGCTTTGGGAAAATTTCTTTCCACTGGTAGAGTTTGTGTACAACAACAACTATAAAAGTACCATTAAGCCGGCACCATTTGAGTTTCTTTACGGGCGACTGCGTCGGATATCATTGAGTTGGGATCGACTTGAGGATAGGGTCCTAGTGGGAATATAAATGATCCAAGAAATGGAAGGACAAATGAAAATGATAACACAAAGGATAAAAGAAGCTCAAGATTAGCAGAATAGTTATGTTGTTGCGCATTGCGTTGACCTCCACTATGAAGTTGGCGACCGAGTTTTCTTGCGAGTGAAATCGCACAAGAATTCGATTTAGTTCGAAAAGGGTGCTAAACTCTCTTCTAATTTTGTGGGGCCTTATGAAGCTGTGGAAGGGAAAGGACCCATGGCCTATCAACTAGCCTTGCCTCATTACTTGAGGTGTATGAATGATTTTTTTCTTGTATCTGTTTTGTGACATTATGTTAGTAATCCTACACATGATATTGACATGAGTTCCTTGTGGTGTTGGAAGAAGGTGCAATCATGGTGGAGTCAATCCAAATTTTGGACCATCGCATTCGACAACTACGACATCGAGCAATCAATCAGGTCAAGGTCTAGTGGGACAATTATAGTCCACGCTCGACTACTTGGAAGGACGCATATGATATGCGTCAGCAGTTCCTTACTTAATTGATAGAGTAGACATATAGATCTTGTCATATACTTTATATACTTCATTTTTATACACTGTACAACTTCGGGATGAAGTTTAAAACAAGAGGGGGTGTGTGTAACATCCCGCTCTTGCGAGCACATGTTATTGACTTTTTCTTGAGGACACTTGCATGCACATGATCCGGTTATAGTACATGGTTATATTTTTCGCTTATGGAGTATTATGATGATGTTGATAGATTATGATTTATGTTGTTTGATATCTATGTATTGACATATGCTATTGACGATTTTCCCTGAGTGTGAAGGACACTTGATAGATTGAGGATGTTGATCGCATCAATGGACCTCTTTGGAATCCATATTAAGTCAAGGAGTGGATTGTATTGATTTGAGTACTTCATTCATGCATATGTGACATATGATCAATTATATTATGATGTTGTTTATGGATCATTGACAATGTTTCATTGATGGATTCAGGCTGAAGATTTTTTGCTAATCTGACTCACATAAGGAGTAAAGGGGCCATGCACATAAACCAGATATTGAAGAAGAGGTGTGGTATCATTCTTGTCACATGCTACTAGCACTCTTTTCGTGGCTCGAATTGTAGGTTAATGATTACCAAGTTTGATAGATCCACAATGTTGTGAGGGTATACTAAGGCAGTCACTCATGAGTATTTCTAAGGGGCGTGCAATAAGGTAGGGTCCTTATTCCTTAGAAGACCTAAGTCTCTCACAAGGTCACCTGAATCGATTGTTGACTCTAGGGGTTGGAAAACTACCAAAACTACTCAAAGGCAAGTGGCACCCTTGGAGCATGGAGTGCATCTTGAAGGGCATGTCACGTAATTAAAAATTTGAATCAAAGGTGAGTGGAACCCTTGGAGCATGGAGTGCATCTTGAAGGGAACATTGTGTAATTAAAAATTTGAATCAAAGGTGAGTGGCACCCTTGGAGCATGATGTGCGTATTGAAGGGCATGTCACGAAATTTAAAACTTGAGTCAATGAATCTAGGTGGCCTCAAAAACCTTGAGAGAATAATTGAAACCTTTAAAATATTTAAGCATTGTTGGCCTCAATTAATTAAATGAATTAAGGATTTAATTAATTAATTGTAAATCCCCAAATGAAAATCTAAGACTATGCAAAAAGTATGCCTAAGTGGGTAAGAAGACTAAAACTAATTATTAATTAAATAACATAGGAAAGAGTCAAGTCAATTCAAGAAAAAAAGAAAGATGGCATAATTCTAAAGAATTAATTTAATCCGCATGTGTGCAGAAAATTCTAATTGGAATATAATATAAGAAATGAATAAAGCATGAAAGAATAAATGCATGCATAGAAGGGAATCTAGAGTCTAAACTACCACTAGTTTAACTAGGAGAAGACTCCTATTTTAAATCAACTCAGAATTAGTAAGGCATCAATCATTAATTGAAAATGAAAGGAATAAAGAGACAACTAGGAGTGATTTTAGGAGCTCTTTTAGGATGGGTGAGGGAAATTGACATTTATTAAAATAAATTGTGGATTTACTTGTGAAACTAAGGGAAAGGGTGACAAGTGTATGGGGGAAATAATTCTTAATTAATTATTTAAAAATTGAATTAAATGTGAAAGTGGAAAGGTGTCATGGAGGAAAATCCTATAAATCAAATGGGAAAAAGGGGTAAAAACAGACAGGTGATGGGTAAAGTTATGCTACAGAATTTTTGACTGGTTTTAGTTGTGAGAGCTGGGATACCCATCTTGAGAGAGAGTGGTGGATCTACCTTGCGAGGAAAGCTAGGAGATAGAGTATTTCTGGTTGTGTGTGTATGTGCCCCCTTTGCGTCTTGAGGGGCTAAGGGGGAAGAAGAGTACCCCTAGCATTGGTTGGGAGGTACCTCTGACGTCTCAACGATTGGCAGGCGGAAGGGGTCAGACAGAGTGCCTTAACAGGGGAGCATCTCACCTATGTCATCTTTGGTTACGGTATTATTAATTGAGTTTTATATACATTTGTTTGAATATTATTTACCATATAGCGTTCTTATAATTTCTCTTTAAACAACGATTGAAAATTGATATTGAAATGTCATGATTCTTGATGGGTTGAGTATATTAGAAATGAGACTGGATATTACTATGCAAACCAAGCCTTTGAGCCTCCTTATTTTCCTTCCATTCCTTTAATTCCCCCCAAACCTTACCTCCTAAAGGTTCCCTGCTAGTTGGGATTACCTGAGAAAATGCTAAAAACTAGTTGATGGCTTGATCAAAATTTTTCCATCTTTTTCCTTTATTTACCTATGTGTTTTGTTTTAAGACTNGAACACCCATAGTTTCTCTAGATAGTTTTCACTCAAAGAATCAACAAGTATGTTAGCAAAAAAAAAAACTAGAACTATAAATCCAACTCTGAAAGAAAAATTAGTGCATAAATTATTGAATAACGGCCGAAAAATGGTCAAACCTTCATTCTATTACACAAAAAGATCTCAGGGTTGCAGCAGTTGGAATCGACTGGAAGTATTTATTCGCATGGCTTCCTCCACAATGAAATGACACTTGTCACTTTGACCATGTGTTTAAAGCGTTATTTAGGAATTGGAAAGAGTGGTCTTCTTTTGTTATTTTACTTCAGATTCCTTGACGATCTCATCCCAACAACCAATTGTTGCCAAGTTTGGTGTGTGGTCTTCCACAGGATATTGATTAGAAAAATATAGATGGTTTCGAAGGGATTCCAGTAATCTAATTCTATGTGTCTTTATAGAGGGAATCACTGTGAGATTTACCTTGCTATCTTACTCAACAAACCACGCAATTTACCTCACTATCTTACTCAACAACCCTTGCATTTATCTTGTGATCTTACTCAGCAACATATGTGATTTAACTTGCGTTCTTACTCAGCAAACCTCTATTTTTAGCTTGTGATATTACTCAGCAACCTGTGCGATTTACCTTGCGTTCTTACTCAATGAACCTCTGCATTTATCTTGCGATCTTACTCAGCAAACCTGTGCATTTACCTTGCAATTTTACCCTTGTTACTCTATGGTTTTCTATATAAAAAACTTCCCAGTTATAACTCTCAATTGGCATGCTCAATTTGATGTATGAGTGGGCAAGATGTGAACTTTCCCTAAGTAATTAATTTCCTTAAATTAAAATATATAATATAAATGATTGAAGAGGCACAGAAGAGGATCAAATTTAAGCTAAAATTAAGTTGTGTTTTCTTGAACAAGTGCCAACCACTATGATCTTTAGTTTGAAATATGATTCATAGTTTATGAATTTATTTAGGTGGGGTCCCATCCCCAGTCCTTTAACAAAAATGGGTTGTGCGTTAGGTGTATGCTTTAGTTCTTATTGACATAATCCTCCTTCACTTGCTTCAAGAGTATTCAGTTCTTTAGGAGACATTGAATGGGCTTGTAATCGCTATGATTTCTTTTGTATTCCTGAAAATTCCTACTAAAGTAAACCATAATTGAACTATGCTTAAGATTATTTGGTTATAGGTTTGATCATATGATATTGATGTGGATATTATAAACTTAAATTAGAATTTACTAATAAGGATTTGAAGAAACTATTATCTATATCAAGGATGCATTGTTCTCTCATGGCCTTTATTGTTCTTATGCATTTCCTTACTCATCCTTGCGCTCGATTTTTGAATTATTGTTTAAGCTTAAAATTATTTTATTTTATTGGATCATGATAAACTGATGGTCGAAGGGTTGATGAATACTCTTACACCATGAAATTAAATTAATTAAGTCTCTTGTAGATGGACTATTGGTGGAATGTTTCGTGGGTGGTAATGCGCTAATTAATCGATGTATGTTTGTGGTAGAATTCCCTTTGCGCCATGAATTAAATAGATGAATTTCTCTTATGCCTTGAAATTAATAGGACATATGACTGATTATTTGATTTTCTTATCTTTGCTCCATGAAAATAAAATCAATGATTACTTTTGTGCCATGGAATATGCTAATGATTAAGTAATTAGATTGTATGTGCTATGCAATAATGATGATGTATAAATGATTAAGTTATTAGATTATTCGTGCGCATTGAAAATGTTGATGTATGCGTAATTGAGTGATTAGAATACTCTCACGCCTTTAACTATGTGAATGTGGGATTGTTTTAAGTATTTGTATTCTCTTGTGTGATGAAGAAATGATGGTTATTATGATGTCTAATCTAATCTTGAATTCAGTTTAGTATTGGATAATGAGAGAGCTCTTGCTCCATTAATGATTTGATTTATGATTGGTTATGTGATAATATTTCTCTTGCACCACACAAATAGATTGATGATTACTCTTGCACCATGAATTTAATGTTGATGTATGAATGATTATGAATTTGATTACTCTTGCACCATAATTAATTAATAATTGAGATTGGTTGTTGATCAAATTGTATTCATCTTGATTGTATTAGTGGGATTTATATACCTCCTTGTTCCTCAGAACAGTCGCCAGCCCTGAGACCTTAAGTGGTCAAAATCCATCAGATGAATACTGGGCTTGAGCGTTTCTTATGTGTCCTAGAGGTCCTAAATTTGCAGGGTAGGTTGGGTGTATATTTAATTCATATTCAGTGTCTGGTTGATCATTATTTATATTTTTCTTCAGTATATTTTGATGTGTTGACTGACTTCGTTATTTATGTTTATGCGTTGAACATGTATCATTGTTATTTATGAATAATGCATTGGCTTTGTGTCATTATTTATTTCGATGAAGTGTTGCTTGTAGTGATTGAATTATGATGTTGTGTTGATTATAGTTGCAATGAATTGTGTTAACATTAATTTCCTAATGCTTTAAGTTATATTAAAAAAAAAAATTACCTATTGTGCTTCGTTATTCAGAGTCGTAACAGAGGGGTTGTTACTATTTCCAAGAAGAAATTTTAGGGTAAAATATCAAAAAACTAACCAAAAACATACACAGGTGGAACCACCAGTAGAAGAGGACAATAGAAACATACATGGGGTGGCATTAGCAAGGATATGATGAGGGAGACACCAAAAAAAAGATGAGGAGGGAGACACTAGCAAGGAGAACTAGAAACCCCAAACAAACAACAACCAAGAAGAGACCTGCGACAAGATGAAAAAGACCCTTACGGGTCAGCGAAAACAAGAGGTTGGAGAGGTAAGCCCACGGTGGAATAATACACCAAGAAGAACTATCCTAGAGGGGTCGTAGCCACTCAATTAAATAATTTAAACAAATAATATTTTATAACATAAAATATTAATTGTTAAATCATAAAAATAAACAAGAAAAAAACAAGTCAAGGAGGGGGATCCAAAGTCAAGGAGGCTAAATTTCTTTAGGAAGAAGAAAAGAACAAAACCAAAAACCCACCCAACAATTAAGGGGGGCGTAACTCAAGAAAGGGGGGTTTCAAGACAAAGTCAACAAGGTAAGTTCTTCTTTAATGGAAGAATGTCCACATGATTCTCATGATATAACTTATAAGATTTTATCATCCCAGCATACGAGGAAGATCAATGATGTGATCGTGACCTTATTAACTTCTCCTAGGTCTCATGGACCATCCCGGGAGAGAAGAGGGTCACACATTATCTTGGCTTGGTACTTAACCAAGAAACAAAATAAACCAAAAATGAAAAACCCACACAACAACTAACTATATGAGTGGTTTCTAGACTTTTCATAGACGAATACATAGAAAGATGAAAGTAAGAGAATCATTTTGAAGTCATTCAAGTAATTAATACAAGATATTGCATGTATTGTGTTATTTTCCACTCTTTATCAAACTCAATTGTTAGGTGAGGGATTGTGAGAATTTGTATTACACTTAAAAATTATCGTAGGTTTGTCCATGTTCAAGTCTATCCCTGTACATGGACAGGGCCAAATTCGACCCTGTCCCTGTACAAGGAGAGGCCCGAATTCATCTGTCCATGTACATGCCCAAATTCGGCCATGTTCATGTACATGGACATGCCCAATTTCGAGCATGTCCCTGTACATGGGCAGGGATGAATTCGGCCCTGTCCACCTCCTAAAACAAAAAACATGTAAATAAATGAAATTTTAGTTAATTGGGGAATACGTTAAGAATTACCCAAAACCTGAACATGAAAATATTTAAATATGAAAAAAATGTAACATGTAGAATATAATCTATATCTGTGTAAATTGTAGAAGGTAATTTTTAAGATAATTTATGTGTGAAATGTTAAAATTTAAGGGCAAAAAATATAGCTAGCTAAAACAAAAATATTTATTTCAAAATTTCTAAACATTAGCTACTTGTATGTTACAATCAACAAGACATTAAAACTTCTGATCCATAATCTCCTAGCATAAAAACAATAAATGACAGAACATTTACTTAGCTGAAACAAGAAATTAAGAGACTATGCCAGTTCCCAAATTTGAAACAAGCTCCAAACTAAGAAGCATTCGAGTAATGCTAGAGAGGAAATTTGTTGTTTAATTGTGCTTGGGACCACTCTTTCAAAATAAATGTTATTGGCACAAGAGATAGAGGAATGTAGAATGGAAATAAAAGTATCTAAATACTATTGAGGGGATATTGCATTTGAGAGTGTTTCAAGTCCATCTGTTTTTGAAGACTAAGATTTAGCCTCCACTTCACCAAGACATCTTCCTTGCGAAACATTTTTTAAACACAGTCCATTATTTCCAAGTGTTGTTAATTGTTACTATGAACACTAATTGGTTGGCCAATGGTTAATGATACATTTATGAAATCACCTATTCTAGTATGTTTTGAAACTATTAGAAGTTCCATACACTGAATCATTTTTCTTTTAATCATGATTTACTTGGCCAAGCTTTCTTATCAGTTGTTGACTAGAGACATTTGGCAGTATTTTTGGCACCCCAAAGGTTTCACCTCAAATTCTCTAGATTGATAAAACTATTGTATGGCGTAATATAATGAAATCATTTCTAAAATTGAGATCAAATTTTATCACGTATGGATATTGAATTCTCTCTTTGTTGTGATTTTCAAGTCTTGGAGATTTGTATGTTGTCATAGAATATAGATAGGGAAGAATGTATCTATTTTTTCTTTCATTCAACCTAGTTACACAAGTATTATTTTGAATTTACAACTGAGGATGTGTTTCAGGTTGATTATGAGATTATAAAGTATAAGTAATAATTATATGATCCAAGTAACTATATGAGTGGCTTCTTATGCTTTTCAAGTCTTGGAGATTTGTATGTTGTCTTAGACTATAGATATGGAAGAATGTATCTATTTTGTGTTTCATTCAACCTAGTTACACAAGCATTATTTTGAATTTACATCTTGGGATGTGTTTCAGGTTGATTTTGAGATTATAAAGTACAAGTAATAATTATATGATCCAAGTAACTATAGGAGTGGTTTCTTGTGCTTTTTAAGTCTTGGATATTTGTATGTTGTCTTAGAATACAAATAGGGCATAATGTATCTATTTTATATTTCATTCAACCTAGTTACACAAGTATTATTTTGAATTTACATCTTGGGATGTCTTTCAGATTGATTTTGATATTATAAAGTACAAGTAATAATTATATGATCCAAGTAACTATATGAGTGGTTTATGTATCTTTCACAGAGGAAAACATAGAAAACGAAAGTATGAGAATCAATTTTATGTCATTCAAGTAATTAATACAAAATCTTGCACGTATTGTGTTATTTGCCACTCTTTATCAAAGTCAATGATTAGGTGAGTAATTGTGAGAATTTGTATTACACTTAAGAATTATCGGAGGGCTAACCATGTACATCGAGAGGCACGAATTTGGGTCTGTTCATCCTGTATATGGACAGGGTTGAATTTGGGCCTGCCCTGTACAGGGACAGGGCCGAATTCAACCCTATCCCTATAGAGGGACACACTTGATTAATGTAATTTTATTATAAATTTTATGTTTTCAATTTATAATGAATATTAAAAAAAAAATTATCTTATAATCTCTCCCCTTCTTTACTAGTTTCATTACCTTTAATCACATATCCTTATTGAACAACCTTTCCCATTGATTAAGAAACATAACTAGAATTGGTCCCATTGATTGAATAAGGTTTATATAATAGTCATAACAGATAAACACAACTCCAACTTGTATCAATATCCACAAGAGATTATCATTGTCGTATCTTAGTATTCTATATCATGCATATTGTACTCGAATATAGTAACCTGAACACGATAAAGATAATACATTTCTTAAGTTGGATTTATCACATGTATGATGATTAAGAAATCACAATACATTGATTAGTGATTATAAAATGTTCCTTATTGATATTCAATCACGATTACTAGTCTCATGTTAGTATAGGGCAATGGTTTTCACTATCACACTCTTTGAATCAATCATATTAGCATGTTCTAATCTTGTATCCATTGTGGTTAAGATAGCTATATAGAATCACTACTAGTTATCTTAGTAAGCATATCCCATATAACTATGATAAGATTCATTATGTAGATTAATATGACAATGAGTATGATATACAATTTGTTACATCACTTGTGTTACTTATACCGATATAGGCTTAGTTTTTACTCTCTCCATAAAGCTTGAACATGGTATGTTTCATCTAAATAACATGGTGTACTATCATATTACTATGAATACGTGGTGTTAATTAGGGATAGAAAATACCATAAGTATAGTATCTTTGTTCTATCTCTCTAGTCCTAAGTATAGAGTAAGAGCTTCACCATCTTGCTTACTTAAACTGAATACAACTATAGATAAAATATAAGTAGTAAGAATTCACATAATTAATCACACTTTCTATGAAACGTATAAGGTATGATTACAAGCATGATGATACAGTGAGTTATTGTACCGTATCTAACAACTTGATAATCGTAAAGTAATACCGAGTACAAGGTTCACACTAATCACATATTGAACATTACCTATATAAGCTTACTTATACCTATTCATTACTTTGATTACGTTTTTACAACTACTCTGATCATAGAAGTTATCATAATTGTTGTTTCTTGATCAACCTCTTGATATAAGCTATAGAGTCATTGCAACCTCATATTCAATGGGATTTGATTCCATGTTTATTTTACTCTAAGTAATGTTTACCTATATTAGATTATTGGAATAACATAACCTATGGTACTTACTTCTTAGTAGAGACATGTCCATGTACATGGACAGGGCCAAATTCTGCCCTGTCAACCTCCTAAAACACAAAATGTAAATAATTAAAAAACTAGTTAATTGGGAAAGGGTAAAGATTTACCTAGACCAGCGGAAATGAACAACAGCAAGCTACAACAACCAGCAACAACGACCTCCAACAACAACCACCAACAACAACGACCGCCAACACCAACCGTCAGCGACAACGTTTTCCAACACCAACAAAAAAATAGAACTAATCAACATCAACCACCAACCAATAGTTCGGAAAAGTGTGAATGGAGTGATGTGTGGGGGATATATAAAACTTTTTTCGTTAGAAAGATTTTTTCGAAAGAAAGATTCTTTCAGTCAAAAAAACGTTCAGCCGAAAAATGTTACCGGAAAAAAAAATACGTCCGACTAATATGGTACACAAAAGTCGAGGCCATCATCATGGTACAGTTTGATTTGATGTCTAAAGGTTCGATTGAAAAAATGTGTCTTTCAGTCAAAAAAATTATTGGTTCGGTCGAAAAAATGTCACTAGGAATTTTGGAGACTCGATTCTCACAAAAGTGTTACCCAACTTCATGATTTCACCCGAATACCAAATTGAAAGCTTTGACCATCTCCTTATTGGTTGTTGAAAATTTTCTAGGACTATTGCTTTCATTCCCTCTTATTGATACAAATCTTAGTTGTTCAATTTTTCTCAAATGTTTGGCTCTATTCTTCAAACCTCTTGATTAGTTGTCAATGCATATACATATTTGGCCACTTGAATCAATGCTTCTCTCAACTTCAATTGTTGATATTCTTTCAACATACTGTTGATATTATGGTAGCTACGGGAGGCATTTACCTCCACGTGTAAACTTGACAAGGATAGAATACTCCAGGAAGCAAGAAGAAACCCTAATGAGTTGGATAATAACCCTAGAAGACTTGTCGTCTCAAGAAGATCATTTATATTAGGTTATTGGCCTCCAAGAGAAGAAGTCGGCCAGAAATAATAATATATACTGAATAGACAGATACCCAGAATGAGAAGTCGGCCCAAACAGTTAGCCAGAATTAGTATAAATGTAGGAGGGCAGTTCTCATTCTCGCAGGCAGTCTCAGAATTGCAGTGCCTAGTCTTGTGCGCACTACAGTGCCCAGTCTTGTGCGCAGGTCTGAGGAGAGCTTCCATTGTAGCTGTTGTAGCTAGAAGATCACATTTGGCTTGGACTATCTCTTGGCTAGGGTTTGGACTATCTGATCAGCTCTTGTTGGTGCACTATCCTTGGGGAAAGGTGCACTACCCTTTGTTTGGCTATCTAGCCTAGGATTTGCTTCCAGAATGATTATCTGTCAAGGATAAGGTGCTCGGAGGGTGGCTTCGGCCTATGGTTGGGTGACAAGGGTATTGTCAATGGTAAAACGAGCACACATATTTTATATTCTAACAGGTTATGGGTCCACACCTCCTTCATTCAGTCTAAACGCTGGAAGGAAACATAGCCACTAGGATATTGAGCTCACTGAGGAACTGCCACTAGGGTTACTAGCAGAAGAAACTTCCAAGACATTGCCGCTAGGGTTACTAGAAGGAGAAGTTGCAGAA